>QEOT01122434.1:0-11887 GCA_003123785.1 Pterocarya stenoptera | reverse complement strand
TTAATTATGCCCCATTCACAACCTGTTGACTGTACTTCATCAACCTAGAAAATTTCAAACCTATTTAGACACTCCAGCATGAATAAAAGAGTTCCACTAGAATATTACCTCATCCTAACTCTTAAGGTCATAATTGACATGACTATCCTCGAAATACACAAACTATATTCGAGACGAAACGTAACTGTAGCACGAAAGAACAGAAGCCCTGGCGTAACATGACATAACTTGAACGTAACTCAAAATATATGACTTACTTGAAATAGAAACATTCGTAACATGACATAACATATAATAGACAACAAACTTAACATGTCATACTTGCAACATTAAATATTAAATGACATGATATACATGTAATAATTGGCAATGTTAACTTAATATTACATACTTGCAATGTATAGCAATACGTGACATAATATCTTATGTAACAGATGAATAACTCATGACAGAATAAATTTTATGTAACAAATAAATATGTAATGACTTAACATGACACAGGTTATAACATACATACATACACTGTAGTTCATTTACTCATCACACATACATATTAAACTAATAGTAAGTTAAAAGTTAACTTACCTCGATTTTCGTATTTTCTAAACAAAACTCAAACATGATCACGAGGAACTAAAAAGTAGTGATTTCTAAAAGTTAGAACTTAATCACTAACAATTAAAAATATGGAAAAATAAAATAAAATATCAACTTAGAGTAAAAATATCATTTTACTCTCTATAGGTGAAAAAATGACCAATTTACCCATAACTTAAGGATTTTGCATTCTAACTCTAAAAATTGCTAAATTTACATACCACATGTAAATTTTATCCTAAACTCAAATATCTATTCAGAAAAATTTAAAATTAAATACAACCATTAAAATTTTATAGGGGCCGAAATTCTGAATTTTCTTCTAAGTTCAAAACAGATTTTTGTTTCTAACTCTGATCAATCTCTTGATCCATGACTTATAAAGATGTAATCTTCAAATAAAAACATCACATAGTTTAGAAAGGTGTTCTAAAACATATCCAAGCTTCAAACCCGAGATCATATGGTTAAAAATTAACAAAAATATAAATTTAGACAAGGACATCATCACTTTGGCCTAACCAAATATTTCCTTACATAAAATTTCATATATTCGAAACTAGCATCAAATATATTCAAAACAACATTCTAACATGTATATAAGAGGTTTAGAATCCTTAAATAAAAATATCAAAGTCATTGTATTAAGATTAAACCATAAAAAATTTAAACTTTCTCAAAACAGAAACTGTTTTTTCTCTTCTAGTTTCTAAGTTTCTAGATCTAAGAAAATTTTTCACCAAAACTTTTAATCATGCAAAAAATCCTCAGAAAATAATCATATACACATGTTAACAGTACTCAATAAAAATTTTGAACCAAGATCTATCCATTAGCTTGGTCAAAAATCCTAAAATATAACACACGCTCCAGTTTATCTCCCAGATTAACCTTTTTGGATTTTGAATAACTTTTAATTGATCAAATGATCTCTAAATGGAACAAATAAGATATTCACGTAAATTAGACTAAAAAAGAAACAATTTTCATGAAAGAAAATTTATGAGAAAACACTTACAAAAACTTCGAATAACGCGCACAACAGAGATAAGAAAAACTACTCGAGAGTATCGTTTGTGTTTTATCAAAGAAAAATGTAAAGGAAGATTGTTTTTCATGGGAAGTGGACAAAAGAGCCTCTTACATAAGTTATGGAAATTTTTAGGACTGGAATAGAGTTTGAGTGTTGGCCTTTTCTTCCCATTACAATAAACAAAAATCAATTCAAGATCTTTTCTCAAGGTGGAGTGCAAAAATGAAATAATGAGGTGACCCTTTAGTTTTTTTTTCTTCAAAACCTTCTAGGCCCTATTTTAGAAAGATCTGGTTGCCAAGTGGAGGTGCAAAATTTAGCCAAGAAGCAATGCCAATGAGACCAAATTCGTGGGCCTTAATGGGTCTAAATCGAATGGACCTAAATTTTAGAATTTCCAGAGTTTGGGTTGCTATCAAGCCCAAATCCAATATCTCTTGGCCCAATCAATTTTCTAAGCTTAACAAGATTGGATAATGATGTTCTAATATAAATTTGAATGATTAATAGCATGTGAAATTAATTTAATCAAGCGATTAAATATAATGCTAAAAATTGATTCTTTGAGGTATTTGAGGTCAATTTTATGGTTTGGATAAAACCATTTAGGATTTCAGTTTCAATAATGCTTTTGGGTTCACAGTTGGACTCCAACCATGTAGGATTTCACTAGGGTGGAAATCCTCTTTGGTTTGGCACAATTTGATTGGTCGGATGTAATAGGATTTTTGTTTAGGTGACATGATTTCACACATTGATTCCTTCAAATCCATCAAACATTCCTCATGGTGCCAAGTGTCTAATACTATTCACTATGTGTGGCTAAAATCCTGCCAAGTATCCAAATAAAACCTCTCTAATCTAATTTGGACATTCCATACTGTGATTTTGAAATGCTACAATTAATGCGCATAACGAGGTTACTATTCACTTCTGAAAAAGTGAATCATAAACTTAGCACTAAAGATTCTTAAATATTTATATTAATCTATAGTGAAAATAATTTACCGAAATTTAACCTCGAAGTGCCCCTAAATATAATTTCATAGTTTCAAACAGATATTTCGTCCGAAAATATGAAAATAGAATTATAATGCATTCTGACACTTATAACTACCTCAAATAATTAGAATTATACTTTTGGCACCACAGTGAGTGATAACACAGACTATATTGACAGACAAAAACCTATGCGATGGTTGATTCGTAAAAACTTACAGAGTTTTTACGAGCTTCCTAAAACCAATAGAAATTTCATAGTTGAATTTCTAGTGGGTTGTTACAGTAAACACTGCTGTGTTTCTACTGAATAGATTACCAGCTAAAGCTATGGAGAAACAGACTCAATATGAAGCTTGGAGTGGAATAAAACCCTCTGCAAGTTTCTTAAGGGTGTTTAGGTGTATATGTTATGTTCATATTCCATCCCAGAAAAGAACCAAGCTATAGGAGAAAGCTGAAAAAGGGTGTATTTGTGAGTTGTTAGCAGAGATGTAAAGTTCATTGAAGATGCATTTTGGGACTGGAAAGCTGAGAAAGTTGTTCAACAAAGTGTCAAGATATCAATTCAACCATTAATTGAGATAGAAAAAGAAGAAGCTAAAACGGAAGCAAGTAATACTCAGCAAACTCACAGAAAGTCCTAGAGCTACTCTAGTGTTTTCTGATGACAGTGAAGAAGAGTCAACTCCTAAATTACCAATAAGAAGAACAAGACTTCTTAGTGAAATCTATGAGCATTGTAATTTTGCTACACTTGAACCAAATAGTTTTACAACAACTTCAAAATAGGAAGTCTAGTAGAAAGCTATGAGAGAAGAAATCAGAATGATTAAGAAAAATGAAACTTGGGAGTTGGTTTCTTTACCTGCAAATAAAGATGTTATTGGAGTAAAATGAATTTATAAGACTAAACTAAATCCTGATGGTTCTATCTTGAAACATAAAGCAAGGTTGGTTGTTAAGTGGTATGTGTAGCAACATAGAATATATTGCAATGAAACATTTGCTCCTGTTACAAGGATGGACACCATTAAAGCTTTGGTTTCACTTGCTGCTTATAAAGGTTGGAAAGTTTTGCAATTAGATGAGAAGTCAGCCTTCCTAAATAGGGTGTTGGAAGAAGAGGTCTTGGTGGATTAACCCGAGGGGTTTGAAAAGGAAGAAGGCATGGTCTATAAACTGAAAAAGGTTTTGTATGGATTAAAGCAGGCACCAAGGGCCTAGTATGGGAGAATTGATCAATATTTCTCTGAGAAAGGCTTCAGGAGGAGCAAAAATGAGCCTACACTGTACATAAAGTCTCAAGACTGTGGTGATCTAGTCATTGTATCCCTTTATGTAGATGATCTAGTTTTTACAGGAAGTAACATTAAAATGATTGAAAAATTTAAAAGGGACATGATGGCAAGTTTTGAGATGAGTGACTTAGGAAATATGCATTATTTCCTAGGCATGGAAGTGAGTCAAGAGGTTGAGGGAATTTTTTGTTCTCAGAGGAAGTATACTAAAGATCTTTTAAGAAGATTCAACATGGCAAGTTGGAAATCAGTGGCTACTCCATTAATTCCTAATGAGAAATTGAAAAAGAATGATGGTTGAAAGGAAGTGGATGCATCGATCTATAAAAGTTTTGTGGGAAGCTTGTTGTATTTGTGTAATACCCTACCTGATATCTTGTATGCCACTAGTTTACTTTCAAGATTTATACAATGTCCTAGTCAAATTCATCTTGAAACAACCAAGAGAACTTTAAGCTACCTACAAGGAACTATTAGCTTTGGTATAAGAAAACATCAAATACAAAATTGGTGGGATTTACAGACATTGATTGGGCAGGTGCATGTAATGATTTAAGGAACACTTCAAGCTATTATAGACTATGTGAAATTAATTAAAATTAGTCCAATAACTTTTCTTGGGATTTTTGTGAAACTTAGCACTCTTTCTTGAGATTGGTTTGTATGCATTTTTCAAGATAAGTAGGTAAGCAATGACGATGAGTGGTCCCATGTCTATGCTTATATGTATAAAAAGAAATTTAAGTTGTGTTTGGTTGTTGGATGAAACTCAATTCTTCTCAACTCATTTCAAATTAATCATAAATGTGATCCACTATTTTTTCAACTTTCTATAAAAATGTTAAATTTATCTCAATTTAAAAAAGTTAAATCCATCTCAATAAGACCTATAAAATACTATTATTCAAAACTTAACTCAACTCATCTCAATCTCAAACGTATCTAAATAGAGGAATGATATTTACAGTTATAGAGTGCACAAACTTCATGCACTCATTTAAAAAAAAAAAAGGAGCTAATATGAGACTCGCATGAAAAAATTAAGTTTGTTAATGGTAGACCCTACTCTTTTTAAAAAAGTATACGCAATATTTATACAATCTATGACTAGATCTAGAATTACTCATCCAAATAAGTCCGAAATATTATATTTAATAGTAGTTGACCACTTTTTTATTTTTATTTTTTATTTTTAATGCAGTAGTGGGGACACTTTTGATCCTTACTTATCAAAATATAACAAAAGATTCAAAATAAGCCTCAAGATTCAGATCAATGTCAATTTGTTTTTATTCTTACATTTTTATTATCTTTTTAATTTGAATAATTTTATTTAAAAACCTTTATACTATATACTAATTATCATTTACACGTAGATGATGTATGATGTAAAAATCTTCTATATCAATGCTCAAACTATCGAAATTAAGAATTAAAAACTCTGAATTTGGTTATTTTTTTTATTAAATAAACAGTTTATGAACATAAAATTATAATTAACTATTAGATAATCTAACTTATATAAAACTCACTTTTATTTGGATTAGCTTACATAAACTCCTATGACTAATTCGTATTTATTATATTTTGTAATATTACTTTTAACTTTAAAATGAGAACATTTTAAGCATTTAGAAAGATAAAAGGAAATTATGTTCTTAATATGATACATGTTATCTAAATGATTATGTATATAGTTGCCGCAATATCTAAATATATTTTATGAATACTATTTATATTTATAATATAAAATATAAATAATATTCTATCAAAAATAAAAAGCTTGTGAACAATTTTGAACTCATTTGAAAATAAATGAATCATGTCTGAACATAAAATATAATCCATTATTAAGCTCAAACTCGATTCGTATTTGAATTAAAAATTAAACATATAGAATATTAATACTTAATTAAGAGAATCTCATTGTAAAATTAAGAATAATACCCTAGACAACAATAATTTAAATCATCTGACATGACATGCGGTTAATGTCTGGTGGCATAAACACCTTAAAGTGCTATTATAAAATACATGAATCGAGTTGAGTTTTACACTAAATATATAATTTAATAATCAATGATAATTTTATATCAAAATGACACCCTACCTACTCTATTTATTTTCGGCTTCAAAGTCAATGGCTTGTTTGGATAATAAAATAAGATAAGATGGCTTTATATGAGTTTAATAAAGTATTATTAGAATATTATTTTTTAATATTATTAATTATTATTTTGAGATTTAAAAATTTTAAATTATTTATTATATTTTGTGTAGAAATTTAAAAAAGTTGTAATAATGAAGTGAGATGAGATCGTTTCTCTATCCAAACAAGTCCTTAGGGTCTGTTTAAGGTTACGTTAAGAGTCTTTAAAAGTATTTAAATAGCCTTAAAATCACTTTAATGGAAAATTTAGGTTGTTTGAATGTTACATATTATAATACTTTTTAATCTCAAATAAGTTAAAAAATACATTTGAGGAAAATCATTATTTCCTTAAATGCGCTTTTCTGGATAATCTAGAATGTAATTCAAATTTTAAAAACACTATAAATAGGCGAAAATACTCATACAATTTTTAGATAGTTAAAAATTTTAAACTTTTAAGGATATGATCATAATTTTTTAAAAAAATTAAATAATCTTTATTTCTACTTCAGAAAATATATATTTTTTAATTTATTTCTAAACAAATATAACATGTTTGAAAGTATTTTAAATATATGGTTACTAATCAGTAAATAACTTTTTATTCGTAAAACATATTATTTCAGCTATAAGTTATAAAACTTAAAGTTATAAGCTATATTTCTCACCACAATCCTAAACATGCACTATATACCAAGTCACAGGACGATTTACTACGTGGTTCTTCCAAGTCCTTTTTTTGAACCTCCACCTTGGTTATTTCTTTGAAGAAGATTCAGAACACTCTGGTTTGTCAAAGTCATGGATCCGGACTTTTTCCAGAGTCTTATAATTACTAGCATGATTCACCATCTCCAGCAAGATATAATCTTTACTTCTATTTATGCGGGAAAAATTAAAAAATCTTGAAATTTCTTCAAGAAACGAGAAGATCAAGAATGAAAACTATGCTTTTGATGCTTAAAAAATTCCAAATTTTCATATCTTACTTGCTCTCGAGTCATTGTTCTTATCCTTGACTCTGAGAGGTCAAGCGAGTGACTCACAAGCTTGGTTTGAACTGCATTGATTCTTCTCGTCGTTGATTTGAATCAAGGGTATAGAGGGCTTGAAAGAGGGATCTTAGAGGGTAAAAAACAAGGCCCAATGGGCTTCGGCTCTATTATCTCATAATTGCCCAATTTTAAAATCATAATTAGATTCTGATCAGAAATATTTAGTTTATAATAACTTAATGAGAAATAATATTTGCAGTTGTTAGTATGTAAGTGTTATATAATCATTTTGAAAAAAGTGAATAAATACTAGACCCGCATAAAAAATAAAATAGTGGATCTCTCTAGTTTTTAAAATGATTGTACGGTACTTGCACACTCCAAATATTACTCTTTATACCTAAATATTTACGAAAAAAATGACTATTTACAAGAAGTCTGACTCATTCTCGTCGCAAATGTAAACGTTGTAATTTCTTGTAGGATTTTCAGATGAAATGTTTAATTTCATTACAAACTAGGAATTGCTAGTTATAAATTATTTGAAAATTTTGATTTAGAACTTTCTGTATATTAATCTACTAGCACACCTAGAAAATAAATAAACAACTCTAACATTCAGCTCATGCAATCTCCAAAACCAAAGATTAGAAATACTAAAAAGCCCTCTAAACTGGTTTCTAGGGTACTATTCTTAGTAAAAGGCCTTTAATGGAGTCCATGAATACCAATGTCAGATCAGACCAGCTTTTGGGTCGGAATTGGAATTTGAATTAATCTTTGCATCAGTCTACACACCACACACTATAATTTTTTTATTATTTATTTCTCTTATTAAATATGTATTATATAGATGATGAATAAAAAAATATAAATATTTCAAGAAGACTAAAAACAAAATTGAAAAAAAAAAAAAAATTTAGTGTGTGGTGTGTAGGCTTATGCATAGCAATGCTCTTTTTCCTTTGACACGACTCAGTTTCTTATAAATTCCTTTACATTGACTTTGACCCTTGACCAATAGAACCTCTTTTGACTTTGTCAAGGTCTTGTGAATTATTAGAGTAGGTTTAGAGTATGCGATGGGAATTTTTTATTTTAAATGAAAGATTAAAATATTATTTTTTAATATTATTATTATTTTAAAATTTAAAAAAGTTGAATTAAGATTTGAAAAAGTTGAATTATTTATTATATTTCGTGTAAAAATTTAAAAAAATTGTAATGATGAGATGAGATAAGATGATAATTTTGTGTCTTGTCCCCAAACTTGCCTTTAGCCTGTTAAGCTGGTTTGGTTCGTTACAATTAATTTAAACTCTCACAAAAAATATAATTAATAATTTAATTATTTTCAAATTTTCAAATAAAAATTATATTTTAAAAGTATTTTATTTAATTTTCAATTTTCATTTCAATTTATCTCATCTCAAATATTCCTAAGTACTCTCGGTTCATACCCTAATTATTTGCGAGAAATGATATATGCAATTCAAAATTTACAAGTCTTACTTTTTTAATGGTAGAGGCGCTCACTGTTTTACAAAAACCTTGCAAAAGGCTTGTGCATTTCGAGCTTGTCCATTACTCAATTATACGCTTAGATACGCTAATTAGCTTCCAAGTGTTGTCGTTAACCAAGTCTACAAGCTTCACGGATGCCCCCACACTATAACAAAACATTTTTTTGCAACCAAAATGACCATTTTGAAATAAAAAATTTCGACAAAAAGAAGTAGCATTTCTGTATTAGTGAAAATCGTGATTAACATGGATAATGCCTTTTGGAAGGAGCTCTTCATGCTAAATTATCCCACCTCTATTACAACACAATCAACAGTTTGTCGGTTAAGATCAATAATTAATGCCTTAAAACATACTTGAGGTGCTTCACTAGAAGCAAGCAGCCTGAGTAGTTCTGTACGTAGCCGGCTAGCCTTGGCGGCCACAACAACCCAAATTACATCTTATGGAGCTGTGTATGACATACTTCCAATGGTACTCTAGTCTCACTATATATTTGAAATTACTATAAAAAATGATTATTTGTAATGAATTATTTGCATTAAGAATGATCATTTGCTATTCTAGATCGGCCATACTGCGGCGGAAATCCCAATTTCACAATTTTTGGATTGTTTGCTTAAGCCAGGTGTCGAGCGAGTCTTGAGCGAATTCTTTGTCTGATATTTGCTCGAGTGAGTGTCCATTCGAGCGAACTCTCTACTTGAGTTTTGCTCGAGCAAACTTTCTATTTGACGAATCTCAAATCACAAACAAGGTCACAAATTTTTCTTGGAGTGCATGTCCATCCACAGAGACCAACAGTGTCGATACACACAGTCCATTACACTATATTTCGGAAGTGGGACAAAGAGAGGCTAAAAGTTTGATAAACAATAGTACCAACTATTTTAAGGTTGAATAGGTTTGATTGGCAAGGGACTAATGGTGGGCTGGGGCGGGCTATTTGCCTACTTATTCAACTGGTAAGAGCAGGCAAGGGGTGCATGGGGTCAGAGGCAAGGACAAAGATCAAGAGAGATGACAGTCATGGCCAGGCAGATCATAGCAATCTTATATTGTAGTTGTTTTATTCAGTTAAATCATTCTACTATTGTGATAATGGCACTGTGGCTCTGGCCAGATATTCCGATCATGTCGTCTTATTGATGTTGAATTTACTAGTAATGGCTTCATTTGATTAAGACAAAAGGGGCAGATTCTTGAAGTGAGTTTAAAGGACAGGTTCTTGACTTTTGGTGTTTATCTTGATCCAAGTTAATTTCATGATAAGATAGTTGGAAAATGACAATACAGTAAGTTACCAACGACAACAACAAAGAGAAATGCTTGGGATTCCCAATAATGGGTCCTGAGCATTTCACCTGATAGTGTTTTTTTTTTTTTTTTAATTTTTTTAATTTAATAATTAAGAAAATATTTTTTAATGATATTATGATTTTTTTAAAAAAAATTTAAAAAATATTAAAAAAATAATGAAAAAAATCAGAAAAAATAGAAAAACTTTTTTGTTCTTCTTGGGACTGGTCTCGTACTACATCCAAGCACTGCTCCAACAACAAATAAGGGTACTTTGAATATCTCAAGATTTTGTGAATAGTAGTGAAATAATTTGAGTAAAGATGTTTTATTAAATTTTGAGAAAAGAGAAAAAAAAAATTGAATAAAATTAATATTATAAAGTTTAAAAATTATTTGTATAATACATTTTTTAATATTATTTTTGTTTTAAAGTTTGTAAAACTCATATTGATTTTTGTGTTTTATTTTAAAGTTTGTAAAAATTGTATTAATTTTTGTGTTTAGATAACGATTAGTCAATGATTAGATGAAACCGTTAAAATTTTGAAATTGAATAGTATTTTGTGTTAGATCAATGATATTTGTAAATAAAATTATAAGAAATTTTGAGAATTCTTTGTCTGTCCAAACATGCCTTAAATCATACAACTGAACTATACTTGTATAAGTACATGGAAATAAGACAAAAAAAATAACATTTCTAATTTTAAGATCGATATTTCCTTGTTTTTTCACTTCTTAGGTTATGTTTGGGGCAAAGATAAGAAATCTCATCTCATCTCAATCTCATCTCATCATTACATCTTTTTTAAATTTTTATATAAAATATAATAAATAATTCAATTTTTTTAAATTTTAATTCAACTTTTTCAAATCACAAAACAAGAATAATATTAAAAAATAATATTTTAAACTTTTTTCTTAATACTATTCATAAAATTTTTAAAAATTCTCATTATCTCAACATCCAAAACTAGACTTATCAAATCTCTTAATAATATAAGAAGTGGCAGATATTTTTCTCTTGGTCCAAGTTGCCCCCACCAATGCTATCCTCAACTGTAACTAATCAATCTAACGTAAGAAAATTAAGCAACGGCCAAAAGAGTGGGCGGCAGAATTCTCTGTTTCCATGTTGCATGTACTTCCCAAACATGTTTATGATAGGCTTCGAGGACACTAATGATGAAGCAAAATTAGAAAGTAGAGAGAGAGAGAGAGAGGGGGCTCTAAAGTCGTCTGAATTAGAAGGGTCATGCTATGTGCCGCCTAGCTTTAATAGTTGGTCGTGGCCATTAGAATAAATTTTATTTTATTTATTATTTTTTTCTTTACATTTTTTTAATATTTTTAAAAAATAAAAAAAATACACCAATATATTAATAGTCACTTATTTAACCAATAATTAAAGAAAAAATTAAAAAAAATAAATATATGAGAAGTCAAAATGAGGCGGCATAGTTACATTATTCGAATTATAAATATATTGTTAATAATAGAATACCCAACTGAATTAACTGGCCATATTTGACCAACTACAATAGTTAGAACTAAAAAAGTGTAAATTTATCCTATTATCGTTTGTCGTTATTATGAGAGAAAAATTTACCCTTGATTAGGTGTTTACGATAAAAATAACTATTTGAAACGAGAATTAGTCATTTTCGTTACAATGTATATTCATAATAAGTACTTTTTGCATGTTTTCAACTGAATAGCCAAAACTTTGGCTAAAATTTGACTGTGGTGAGCTGGATGATTTTATGAAAAGTAGAGGTACCAAACAAGAAAAAGAAAGGATAGAGAGAAGAAATTAGATAAGCATGATTTAGCACTGGAGAAGATAAACAAAACATCTTGCAATATTACATGCATTGAGGGATATATCTGCTTCACCACTTGATTTCTAGTACTTGTGAACTTCTATAATTATGGTAGCCTGCACTTTAATGTTTAGGGTTGGAACATTGAAAGTTCATGCATG
>QEOT01122433.1:0-27823 GCA_003123785.1 Pterocarya stenoptera | reverse complement strand
CGACGCAACTCTTTTACTTTTACACGTCCGGCCGGTCGTTTTTCCATCTCGTTAGAATTTAGAGATAAACATGATAGCAAGTAAATCATAATGAATTTTTTTTTTTAAATGATTTATACAATTTTAAAGTTGATAAATTTGTACTCTTTTTTTAAAAAAATAATATTTATCATTTTAAAGTGTATAAGTTTTGCATATATTTAAAAATAAATAAATATGAAATTAATATGAAAAAATTAATTTTTTAATAATAGAACTCACTTCTTTTTAAAAAAATGAACAGAATTTGTACACTTTAGAACTATATCTAATATTAATCTTAAAAAATATAAATTATTTGAGAAGATATGAAAAAAAAAAATATCAAATCCTATCTTTTTAAAGAGGGAGTGGTGCAAAAAACACTTTAAAATTGTACCTAATATTATTTCTATCTTCAAATTATAAACAATATTTAGGTTAAAAATCTAGTTAGAATTATAATCCAAAATCAGTTTGATTATCCACCTTAATCTTTATTTATTATTATGATTCATTTATATTATGTCGTTACGATCACGTTGCTTGAATCACCATGTTAACGTACGTAAAAGGATCGGCCGCGTTTTCTTTATTTTTGGAGATAATTATTGTCATGTCAACGCATTTTTGTTTTTGGTAATAATTAAAAATAAAAAAGATCGTCGCTTTTATAATGAGATATAAAGAAGACGGTTTCAACAAAGAAAACTTCAACGCTTCCAATCCCAGTATTCTTTTCGAATCTGTTTGTTTGTCCTTATTGTTCTTCTCGGGTCGGAAGATTCGTCTCTACTGCAGCCAAGTGTTAAAAGACAGTGATGGCTTGAAAAGTCAGATAAAAAATTTTGTATAATTTATGAATAATAATTTTAGTTAAGTAATTTTTAAATTTTGAAAAAAGAGAGAAAAATTTGAATAAATATTATAAAATTAAAATATTGTTAGAATATAATTTTATAATCTGATCTCTGAGTTTCTACTTTGTCTGGTATTTTTGATTCAAGAGACCTTAAACCAAGTAAGACCCGTTTGCTAAGAGAGCGTTAGGGTAGTATGGTTCACTAGGATGAGATGAGAGTACACGCAGGACCCTGAGGTGCGAAGAACCAGCTTGTCTAGCGACCAAAAAATAAAAAGGAAAAAAAATGTTTAGATTTCAACTATTAGTTCCAGGTCCTCTATACCCCCTGATATCATTAATGAGGAAGACTATGTTTTTTATGAAATTGTTTCCAATTCTTGGGATATTCCCAAAATTAATTTTAATTTTATTTATCAAACTTCTTGGCTTCAAAGAAGTTTTAATACTGCTTTTCAAGTGAAAACTGTTGAACAAACCTATTCAATCTCAAAATCTGAAGAAAAATGTTATCTTTTTACCAAGAAACTTATCCAGGATTCTTTGGTAAAAGGATACAAATTTTTACACGTAGGTTCTGTTCAGGTTGCTGTCAAGCTTTTAACTAGACTCGGCATACCAGCCTCTATTTTACTATGTCTAAAATATACCCGTTTTCGAAATTTTGAAACTAGTACTCTTGGTATTATTCAATCATCTCTGTTTAATGGACCAGTCAATTTTGATTGTTTTCCTGATATTTTGATGACTCTTGATGATCCACATATCATCAAAGTTTTAACTTTGAATATTCAAACCCTTGGTTATGATATGATTGAGGCATCTAAACCCCTTGCTCTTGTTTACAGGATTTATTATCGTCTTTTAAAAACGAGTTTAAATCCAAAACCTATGTTAAAATCCACTCCTGGAAAGACTCTACTCATCCAGAGCTCAACCCAGAATGCGAATATCCAAATTCCAAAAACCATTCACTGGAGTGATATAACTCTTCCAAAAGAATGGATCTTAAAACGAATGTCCGCCACCACCAAGAAATATTTCTTTAAATTCCAATGTTGATTATATTCAACAATATTTAGACGAAACTGTTAAAATCCGTTTTGATCAAACTAGTACTCTAGTCATAAAAAGAAATTCTTTTACTGGATCTAGATCTTCTTTTGTTGGATCTGTTTCTGAGTTACCAGTAAGGAGAGATCAAAAACTCCAACAATTCCTGGAAGATTCAGCTAGAACAGCCCAACCAAATATTGATTTACCTATTAATACTGATTCAAAACTGAAAGGACTTAGTACATCCTCTCAGATTACTTCTGTATTTTATTCTGCTAAGGATGCTCAAACATCCAAGGACAAATCTGTAAAAGATGAAGCTGATGAAGAAAATTCATCCTTATCTCCTACGGCTTCAGATATGGCTGCATCCATTCCTCCTATTCATTATAGCTTAAATTTTTTACACAAATCTTTTAACTATGATTTGATTAAACTCTTTCATGAATATAATTCTAAAGAAAATCGTGATAAGCGAAAAACTTATCATACGACTTTCTTTGATTCTGAAAAACTAAGAGTTAAAAGAAAATGGAAAGAAAAGATGAATAATCTTCAAACAGAAATCATTTTCTTTGATTTTCTTGAAAACTTTTATATTTCAAAAAATAGTTTAAATACTATTACAACTGATTTTGTAAAGGAGGATAAAACGGTTGTTCAAACCAGCCATCCACCTTTAGATACTGTTTTAATCCTTCATAAAGGATCTGAAATTTCTGCTACTCCTTTCAAACTCTCTCAAGCTGTGTCCAAAAAACCAAATGAAGACTAGATTTTAAAAGAAACAAACAAAATTATTCAACAAAATAATTTTGTAAATCTTGCTCTTCATACGATTGGACAACAGTTAGATAAAATTGAAGATAAAGCAGATAAATCTGTTTTTACTTCTTCATCTAACACTATTTTTACTAAATCCGAAAATCCTTTGGTCTTTCCAAAAGATCATTTAAAAACTCCTATTATTGAAAAACCTTTGATTACCTTACCCCAATCTCGGTCCAAAATTGATTTCAAAACAAAAACCGACAAATTGGAGTTTGTTAACCAAATGCTTTTTTATCTTAAGAAAGAAACAACCTTCTATCAGTTCCATTGAATGCAATAAATCAAAAATTGTTTTTCCAGAAACCACCAAAGTATCATCTGAAGATGACTCTTCCCTGACCAAAGAAATTAATGTACTTGAAAAGAATTTCATTGATTTCAATATTTCTCCTGACATTTCTAGAATCAACTCTAAAGGATCCAAACCAATGAGTCTGACTAAGAACTGGTATTCCAAACCTACTCCTCCTGATTTAGGATTTGAAGAAAAGGTTTTCCAAACCCAATCTTCTTTTTCTACTAATAAAATTTACGAGTGGAATATTGACGGACTTTCTGAATAAGAAATCATCAACACCATGAGTAAAATGTCTTTAATTTCAAATGCTTATATCAATAACAATATCCGTCAACCTGATATTGTATCTATTTTAACCAATGGTTTTACTGGAATTATGCGAAGTTTGTGGGATAAGCATCTCACTGATGACGCCAATACAACCATTCAAAACGCAGTGCAGCGTAATGAAGAAGGGTTATCTATTTTTGATGAAACTATTGGGAAGACACATCCTAATGGCATTAATACTTTGATCTATACAATTATTAAGCATTTCATTGGAACTCCTTCCAATATTACCAATCGAATTTCTGATTATTTAAACAATTTAAGATGCCATACCATGACTGATTACAGTTGATATCAATATGTTTTTATTTCTAGAGTAATGCTTCGTGAGGACAGTCAAAAAGTCTTACTGGAAAGAGAAATTTATTGATGGATTACCTCGTTTATTTGCTCATAAAGTTAAAGATGAACTTACAGATACTTCTAGATTTCTTAATTATGACAGCTACACCTATGGTGACATATGCAGTGTAATTAAGAAACTTAATATCCGTATGTGTAATGATCAAAGAATGCTTCATGAACAGCTGAAGAACAGCTCGAAAGCCAAATATGAAATGGGAAACTTCTGTCAGTAATATGGCTTTCCTCCTGTCGCTCCATCTCGAAGGAAGCATAATTTTACAAAATTTTTTAAATCTCACAGGGAAATAAGGAGAAAACCCCGTGATGAATTTTATAAAAAAACCTCACAAAAAACCATTTTCCAAAATCAAACCCTCTCCAAAGAATTTTGCACAAGGAAAATGTTTTAATTGTGAAAAATTTGGACATTTTGCTGATAAATATACCCAGAAACCCAACAAATTCAAAAAAAAGCTCAGTCAGTTGAATATTGATGTCTTAGAACAAGGAGAATTGTTTCGACTCCTAGAAACACATTCTGCTTCATCTGATGACATCCCAGAGTTTAGCTCTAGTGATTCAGAATATCACTCAGAAGCTAGATCTCTTGCTTCACCTGATATTCAGCTTGGATGTCAAGATTCTTGCTACCAATCTAAAGATAAAACAATTAATGTTTTATCTAAAGATGAAGAAAATGAGAATCTTTTATGAAACCTAATTTCTCAAATTACTAATTCCGAACTCAAAGAAGAATACCTTCTTAAATTCAAGAAGAATCTACTTCGTGAAAAACCAGAAACTTCTAAACCAATGATTAGTTTTCAAGATACCTTGGAAAGATTTCAAAAACAAAAACACAAGGTCATTTCCACAAATGATTTACAACACGAAATAAATCATATCAAAAAAGACATTAATGAACTCAAATATGAGATTAATGAATTAAAAAACTTTAAACAAGAATCTCTACGTTTTCAAATAGATAAACAATTTGATCATGACACTCCATCTGATAATGAGCAAGCAAATGATTCTGATAATGGTGATAAAGCTGAGTCATCAGCTGGAAACCAAATTTGTTTAGTCCATCATGCAATTCCTCAAAAATGGTTTTCACGAATTACTATTGTTGTTTCTCATGATTTTTCATTCTCTGTTGTTGCCATGATTGACTCTGGTTCAGATTTAAATTGTATTCAAGAAGGTTTAATTCCTTCTAAATATTTTGAAAAATCTATTGAGAGATTGTCTTCTGCAAACGGATCTCAGATGAAGATCAACTACGAGCTCAACAACGCTCATGTTTGCCAAGATAATGTCTGTTTTAAAATTCCTTATGTTTTAGTCCGAAATATGTCTGATAAAGTCATATTAGGAATCCCTTTTATTTCAACTTTATATCCATTTATAACTGAGCAAGATGGAATTACTACTAACCTTCTTGGTCAAACGGTTAAATTCCACTTTGCCTCACGTAATGAAATCAATACTGATAAAGAATTAAAATCTTTGCTTTCTGCAAAAATTAAACATCTGTGTTTCTTACAGCAAGAAATCAGATACAAAAAGATTTTTTACCAATTATCTAGTAAATTACTTCAATCAAAAATTGATAATTTTCACAAAAAATTAATTTTTGAAGTTTGTTCTGATCTTCCCAATACTTTCTGGCATAGGAAGAAATACGTTGTATCTTTGCCATATATCAAAAATTTCAATGAAAAAAATATTACAACTAAAGCCAACGCTATTCAAATGAATAGTAAGACTTTAGAAATTTGCAAAAAAGAAATTCATAATCTCCTAAATAAGAAAATTATCAGGCATAGCAAGTCCCCCTGGTCTTGTGCTGCTTTTTATGTCTAGAAAAATGCTGAGATTGAGCGAGGAACCCCCCGTTTAGTCATTAATTACAAACCCTTGAACAAGGTCTTAGAGTAGATTAGGTACCATATTCCCTACAAAAATGACCTTATTCAAAGATTTTGTGATTCTGTTATTTATTCCAAATTTGACCTTAAGTCCGAATTTTGGCAGATCCAGATTAGTGAGTCAGACCGATACAAAACTGCATTTTCTACACCCTTTGGGCATTTCGAATGGAATGCATGCCCTTTGGTCTCAAAAATGCTCCAAGTGAATTTCAGAATATCATGAACGATATCTTTAATTCATTCTCTACTTTCTCCATTGTTTACATTGATGATATCCTTATTTTTTCAAAATCAATTGATGAACATTGGAAACATCTTGATACGTTTCTCAATATCATCAAATTTAATAGTCTTGTTGTTTTTACTCCCAAAATCAAACTATTTCAAACTAAGATTAGATTCCTTGACTATGATATTTCTGAAGGTAAAATCAGACCCATCAATTGGGCCATTGATTTTGCTGACAAGTTTCTTGATCAAATTCTTGATAGAAAACAGTTACAGAGATTCCTTGGATCTCTTAACTATGTTGTTGAATTCTACCAAGATTTGAGGAAATAATGTCACCCATTATTTAAACGGCTACAACAAAATCCTCCACCTTAGTCAGATATTCATACTATTTTAATCCAAAAAATCAAGGCACATGTCAAAACTCTCCCATGCCTTGGTATTTCTACTTCCAATTTATTTAAAATTGTTGAAACCGATGCCTCTGACATTGGTTATGGTGGCATCCTGAAATAATGCATTTCACCAAGATCTTCTAAACAAATTGTTCGCTTCCATTCTGGAACCTGGACACCTGCACAATATAATTATAGTACTATTAAAAAAGAAATTATTTCTATAGTACTATGCATTTCTAAATTTCAATCTGATTTACTTAATAAAAAATGCCTATTAAGGATTGACTGTAAATCAGTCAAATATGTTTTAGAAAATGATGTTCAAAACATTATCCAAACAAATTTTTGCACGATGGCAAACTATTTTAAGTGTTTTCGACTTTGATATTGAATATATTTCGGGTTCTGAAAATTCCATCCCTGATTTTCTTACCCGTGAATTTTTGCAGACACCCAACCATGGAAAAGAAAAAAGGAAGACCTAAACACTCTACCCTTGCTTCTTCATCCCTGCCTGCTTTACCCCCATTCCTACCAAACAGCTCATCAAAACCGAACCTACAACTTCCCTTGATATTGCTAATAGGTTTACACCCTTAGGCAAATCTACTTCTTATGTCTTAACTTTGGCCACGGATCATGATCCTTATGCTAAGGCTGTGGCTTCTGCACCTTCTGTGAATTCCTACATGTTCCAGAAAAACACATCTCCGTACATTGCCAAACAATTTGGCAATAATTTATTCCATATTGAACCCAACCGTGCCAAACAGAATGACCCATTCAAATTGGCCACCTCTTATTTTCCCCCAGGATTTCATTGGATTCCTAAACATCCAAACAAAAATCTTCAATTTTATACTACCATCTTACTCAAAACAAATTCTCTTATCATAAAATCCATTTTTTATAAGAACGATTCCAAAAAATTGATTTTTTACAGTGCTAAGATTGTCTCCTTTATTTCAGAAGAACAATGGGATACCAACCCATTTACTTCCAAAAAATTAGCTGACACTGATATTTTCTTTAATTATCATGATTATGTCAAAACTTGGTTTCGCTTCATGTTTCACCAAGTTCCTGATATGAACCATTCTTGGTTCTTTAATTTTGATAAAACTTCAAAACTAAATTTTCCCCTCTGGTTCCTTCAATGGTGGGATCAATTTAGACTAATTCTCCAAAATTTACCCGAAGAACTTGCCTCTGCATACAAGTCCTTCGCAAATTCCATCACCACAAAACTCAACCATCACCAACAAAAATTTTCATATGATCTCCATTTCTGCCAGAAGTACAAAATACCCTGGATATTAAAATTGACTTATACACGGAATGGTGATATCTTGAGTCGCCACTGCTTCACAAAATGGTGGGATAAGTTCAGTCTTTCTCAAGAAATTGCTAAACATTTTGCCAGAAATTTTCCAGAACTCCCTCCTGATCTAGCAAACAGGATTGAGTTCCCAGAAAATCCCATTGCTCCGAAGGCTGCAACTAAACCAGCCAAGAACAAAGCTCCTGCTTCATCCTCCTCCAAAGGAAAAGACAAGGAGATTACTTCAAAATCAACAAAATCTGATAAGTCCTCCAAATCCAAGAAGAAAAACATCATTCCTGGAATTGATAACAAGGACTTAATCAACCTACTTCAGAAGACTCTCACACAAGAACTTTCTGATGAATAGAAAACATAAGCATCTTCAGAAGCTTCAGTTGATTATGATCCCTATTCTTTCTTCGGGCATGACAAAGAGTATGATACTCCAAAATTGTCCAATGATGAATGAAGACTTGTCTTGATTCCCTCTACATGGAAGAAGACGAGAATGAAGAACCTTACTGAGTCACGATTCCACTACGAGTCAAGAGTCAGCAAGATGACAGACCCCACTATACGGATCTGACATCAATTATGTGATGTAATGAATAGTGAAAAGTACTGTTCACTTTTAACTGTTCATGACCAGCTTTATTGTTTTACTGTTTTTATTTAATTATTGTAACAGTGATATGTAACAGTGCTCTCTTCGCCTATAAAAGAGAAGCCTGGCCTCAGTCTGAGGCATCACTGGTAACACTTATCACTCTCCTTCACTCCCTCACTTCTCTCTCTGAAGGTACTCATTCCTTCTACCTTTTCACCTTTACCCTCCACCTGTGATCTTTGTAATCTTGTGATTCAACTTGTATTTTGCTTATATTAATTTGAATATAAGTTTATTTTCATATCTATCTAGATTTTGCATATCCATATCATGCATCAGTCGGCTATGCCGCCTCATATTTGTTCACACTCATGCATGCATAAGGCTGGCTCTGCCGCCTGTGCTTAATAACTGTGCATCATCCATCTCCAATTATCTGGTCCAACACTTTTCCTTCATTCTCTTCTTCTTCAGTTCTTTCTTCTTGCTTCTTACTTACTTCTGTCCGTTTGGTATCAGAGCCTACTTTGTCTAACAATATTTTAATTTTATAATATTATTTTTGTTTGGAGATTTGAAAAAGTTGAATTATTTTTTATTTTTTATTTGAAAGTTTAGGAAAGTTATAATGATTAGTTTGAAAATTTTCTATTTGAATTATGTTTGATAAGAAGATGAGATGCGATAAAAGAATATGAAATTAGAATTTTGGAATGAAATATATTTCCAAACAAACCCTAAGAGTAATTATTGTACTATTTATTATTATTTACTTCTAAATTATCTCCTTACAAGTTATTTCAAGATAGTTTCTCCTCTTTTTCTTTTTCTTTTCCCTTTTCTACTACGCCTTACAATGCCCTCTGTTTGGGTTAAATGTAAGACTATGCATCCGGACCAGATATTTATCCGGTCTGAAAACCGGATATCCTATAGATCTGCGCGGTTAATCGCCCGAATTATTACTAGGCGGTTAAAATAAATTTGTTACCGCCCGGATCCAGACACAAATCTGGTTTGGCCATGCAGTTACCCGTGGCTGCACTATTTTAACAAAATTATGATTAGGTCAAGCCGAAACGTCCCAGACTCCCAGCCTCCAAGTGATATCCTCATTCTCTCCCTTACTCTCTTTGGGCAAAACCCTAAGCCATTTTCTCCCGCTCTTCAGTCTCAATCGTCTCTCCTTCTCCTTAGAGTCATCAACACAGACCCATCATGGCACGGTGTCCATGTTCGTCGACAACCAAATCATAAAGATGAAGCTTGGAGGGGTTCACGACTGCAAGGGTTCTCAGAATAGCGTTGAGATCGACAGGTTTGCACGCTTCGCCGTCCTAGAGCACAACAAGAAAGAGTATGTCTTCTCCCCTTTTTTTCCCCGTCTTATTTGATTTTTTTTTATCTCGGGCCTCTAATTTCTTGTCTAGGTTTTGTTTGTGCCATCAGATTTAGTGGGTATTTCCTCTGTTTCCCACTTTGGCTAGATCTAAGTTTATATGTATGTAGATCTGAGTTTCTGTGCTTGTAGATCTAAGTTTCTATGTTTATAGATATGTTTTTTGGGTTTTTTTTTTTAAATCTTCCAACAAAAACGTATGTTTGTATATCTACAAGTTTGCAACACTACGGTCTCTCTCAGATGTCGCGACATTCGATCGGTATGGTCATCTCTCTTTTATTGTTTGCTTGATGAGATTATATATATATCAATGACCAGAAAAATTAAATATTTTGCTATTGTTTTGGATGAGTGCTGGATGGATTCTCATTTTCGTTTTTCATTGTTTGGTTATGGGAAAGGAAGGAAGACATTTAACCAAAAATGACTTTTCGTTTTCTTTTTTAAGTTTATGTTTGCCTTCATATCCTAGATAAGCATTCATCAAGAGTTTCAAGAGTTGCTCTCATTTTTTATCTCTCTATGTTGTGGGGTGTTTGTGTGTTAAATTTAGGCCAAAAAAATTGTAAGGTATGTTGTTGTTGCAGTTAAACAGAGTTGCTCGCAACGTGTTTGACAAAACGTTGAAGAGAAAAACTAACTAACCCAAGTTTTGTCAATGTCTAAAATATCAACCTGATGCTTTGTTATTGATAAAATTTGAAAGGATTTCCATAACATTTCTTGCTGTGCTATCTTTTACCTAATCTTTTAATTAAAAGTTAGCTCATGTTCTAAGGCTGAAATGGCAGCTGCATAATGCAAGGTACTTTCTTTTTGTATTTGTTATGAAAAATGAGATGAAAACAAAAAAAGGGAAAAAAAACGGGGTTGGTCACTTTCTTTTTTACTTTTTCTTTTTTGAAAGTCTCTCTAATATTACCTATTTTCTATGCAAAAATCTGTTTGGAATTTGGTGAGCCACTCGCCACCAAACTAAGGCAATAGCAGAAACACAAAAACCAACACAAAACTGCTTTCAACAAGAAATTTGCTACTGTGTTCTTTATGTTTGTTGTTGTATTTATGTTTAATGAGCAGTATATGTATCTAGCTTGTTGCTGAAGGTTTTAGTAGTTTTGTCAAGCTACCAAAACATGTCCTATTAATATATCTGCATGCTGGTAATTATTTGTCATGTTTCCTATCATCAGGTTGTTGGAGGATGCTAGTATGTCCCTTATGCAGCTTCTCCCAATTCCATATTCAAGATTTGAAGAATAGTAGCATTGTATTAGTTTAATTAATTGTGATGTATTATTATTTATTTTGTTCTTTGTAAATTTATGTTTTGCATTGTGATGTAACAACAATATTATCTATTTTACATTTTTATTTACTTTGTTCTTTAATTTATTTTTAAAAAATTTTTTAAAAAGTGTTTAAATTATTATTATTTTTTTAATCTGGGCAATTTAAACATGATATCAGAATTTTTTTTTAAAGTGCTATATATATTTTTTTAAAGTTTTAAAGTCTTTTTTTTAATATATTAAAAAACCCGGATTAAATTTGGATATAACCCAGATCTATACGGATTTGAAATCAAAAATGCAAAAACTCTGGAGATCGGGACTGAATCCGGTTATCCGCATAGATTGAATCCAGATTAATCCGAGCAGATAACCGCCCCAATTTAACATCCGGATCCGATTATGGCCGAATATCCAAATCCGGATCCGGTTGCACATCCCTAATGTATCAGATTTAGTCCACCACAAAAGCTTCATCAAGAAGTAAGAGGGAAAAGATAGGACGAGAGTTGAAGGAGGAAAGGGACGTCAAACACCTGATCAAATGAAAAAGGGAGGAGAGATCTTCAACTTCACGACGAAAGACTCCAAGGATATTATTTTATCTATACAAAAGGGTTACAGTGAGGTACAAGAAATTATGAGAGTCTATAAAATACTCTCATCATGGTGGATTTGTCCTACAAATAATCCCGTAGATGTAGGCCTTGTGCCGAACAACGTAAATCTGTATGTGTCCTTCTCTATTTACATTTCCTATATTCTTTTACTATTTACTGTTATGGATGTATGTACAAGTACCGTACCAACGCCCCAAACAGCCACCATGGGCTTCAAACTGAGACATTGAGGCACGAACCAGCCCTATAGGTTGGGGATAACTTTTTCTCTTGTTCCGGCCTATTGTGCGATTGTTTTCATTAACACACTCCAATTTATACCATTCACTTTTTTCCCTTGATGTGGCAACATTGCCATGTGGTTTATTTAAAAAATTAAAAACACAAGCATAAAAGGTAAAGGAAATTTAGGATTTTAATATTCCTCTTTTTGTGTTTTCGAACACCATTTTTCTTTGAATATATACTTTTTAAATTTTTTTAATAAGCCATGTGGCATTACATTGTGGTGCCATATCAAGGGACAAAGTGAGTTATATAAATTAGGGGGCATGGTAGCATTTTTTAAGCAAATTTGTTATATTGTCAAATCTTAAGAATTTTATTATAAGTCTAAATGTTAAAATAGTTCATATCCTTTATTTTTAGAAATATTAGTTCCTATATTTTATTTATGAACATGTTCTTATTTAAGCAAAAACCTCTTTAAAGACTGGTTGTCTAAAGAGTTTTTATTTCAAAATATAAGATATCTGCAATATTATAAAAACTTCTTTGAATTTTCAAAATGAATAAAAATCCATAAATCCATCTACCAAATAATATTTACTTAAAACTATCTTAACAATATTCAAATATTCAAAAAAATTTTAATTAATCTTTCGGTCTTCTCCTACTTTGATTCATCCTATCCACTAGATTACTCTCAAACTCAACCGTGACAATTATTTGTCATGGAAAACTCAACTTCTTTCGTACCTCCATGGCCAAAAACTCTATAGTTTCGTTGATGGTAGCCCTCCTGCTCCACCCAGATTTTTAAACCCTACTTTCCCCACTAATGCCCCTTCACCGAATCCTGCCTATGAAATTTGGTTTGAACAATATCAATTGATTTAAGCACCATTATATCTTCTTCATCCAAACTTGTTCTTCAACAAATTGTTGGTCTCGATACCCCGTGATGTTTGGATCACTTTTGGAGAAAATGTTTTCTACCACATATGATCCTCTTATTACCTTAATGAATACACATTTGGAGCCTATGTCCCTTGATGAGCTCTACGGTCATTTGATCACACATGAATTACGTTTGGAATAGGGCATTGTTTCATCTGGCATCAACATCCCTTCTGCTAATATGGTTGCCCGAAATTCTCAATCTAATGGCTGAGGACATTACACAAATAACCAACCATTTCGAGGTTTTGGAGGACGTGGTCGTGGCCGACCCAATTCATCTGTAACTCCAACAAATTCATCTAGCTCCTCTTGCCCATTTTGTCAGATTTGCCTCAAGATGGGTCATACTACACTCAAATGCTAGTATAGGTTCGATCAAGATTACCAAGCTCCTTCCACTCCACAAACATATAATATATCAACTCAAGCATCATCAAACCAGTCCTAGTATCCAAACACTAGTGTTACTCCACATCATCTTTGACTTGGAAAATCACAACGTTCACTCTAAAGAATACACTGGACAGGATCAAATCTTGGTGAGTAATGGTAAAGGTCTGCGCATTCGTAATATTGGTTCCTCAATGCTTTTCTCCTCTCCCAAATCTTTATTTCTCAATAGTGTTATCCATGTTCCTCATATAAAAAAGAACATCCTCCCTCTTTATAAATTCTCCAAGAATAATCATGTTTATTTTCTATTTCACCCTTCTTTTTTTTGTATGACGGATCAATCATCGTGAGCCATCCTCCTTAAAGGCAAGAGTAACCATGGACTATATCCATTACAGCACCTTTCCAGGTTTCTTATTCCCCTGCAACCTTTCTTAGTACTTGAGCTTTTGTTGATCAGTGGCATCATCATCTTGGCCACACTACATTACGCATTGTTCTTCAAGTTTTCTCCACACAACAGGTAGCCGTTTACAATAATTCCTCCAATAATGTTTGTCACTCCTGTCAACTTGGCAAAAGTCATAGACTCCCATATTATTTATCTAGCTCTATTTCAGAAGGTCCATTAGATTTGCTATTTACAGATGTATGGAGTTCATCCTCTCAACTCTCTTGAAATGGAAATCTTTATTATCTTTGTTTTGTCAATGATTATTCTAAATACACTTGGTTATTTCCTATTTCTTCAAATTATGATGTCTTTACTATTTTTTATCAACTTCAAAAATCATGTTGAAAGGTTTTTTGATTGTCCTATAAAAGTTGTTCAATCAGATTGGGGAGGCGAGTTCAGAAAATTTCATCCTATCCTCACTTCCTATGGCATCTCTCATTGTCAATCTTGTCCCAACATACACTATCAAAATGGCTCAGTTGAACGCAAACATAGACATTTAGTGGAAACGGGCCTCACTCTCCTTGTTGTTGCATCTGTTTCAAAACGATACTAGGATCAAGCCTTTTCCACTATTGTCTATCTTATAAACTGATTGCCGTCTCTCATCACAAAAAATAAGTCTCCTCTTGAACTACTCCACAAGCAAACTCCGGACTACAATTTTTTAAAAATATTTGGTTGTACTTGTTAACCCCATCTTCGACCTTACAATAAGCACAAGATGGACTCTCGATCCTTTCATTGTATCTTTCTCAGTTATAGCACTAACCACAAAGGTTACAAGTGCTTAGACCCTTCCATTGGCTGAATTTTCTTTTCTACTAATTTCATTTTTTATGAATATGTTTTTCCATTTGCTACACCTTCTATGTCTGTGTCTTCGCTTAACAATATTGCAGGTACCATATTACCGCCAATAATTTCGTCTCCCACAATCAAGCCCTTCATCTATAATTTTGAAGACCCTCCAATGGTCACTGCTTCACCTTCTCCAGAACCAACTACGATTTCTGCTCCTAATCCAATGCATTCTCAAGTGTTTCAGACTTCCATGCAAACTCAAGCTCACTATAATATTTTCAAGCACAAAATATTTATGGATGGCACTCTGGCTTGCCAACCTACTACACTTCTCAACGCTACACTATCTTCAGGTCCATCAATTATTGGTCCAGCCCTCACAGATTTAGCACTCATGGAGCCCATATCTTTCAATAGTGAAGTCAAATTCCTGGAAAGACGTCAAGCCAAGAATGAAGAATTCACAGTTCTCATGCAAAATGGCACATGGACTCTAGTCCCTCCAATTGCCAAGATGAATCTAATCATTTGCAAATGGGTATTTAAAATCAAACGTCGTGCAAATAGAACACTTAAGAGATATAAGCCCCGTCTTGTGGCCAAATGATACACCAACAAGAGGGCCTTAACTATGGTGAAACTTATAACCTCATTGTCAAGCCCATTACAATTCGTCTTATTGTTTCTATTATTATTTCATCAAATTGAATTATTCACCAATTGGATGTTCAGAATGTCTTTCCACATGACATTATTGAAGAAGACATCTTTATGACTCAACCTTCGGGGTTCAAACATTCATCTTTCCCTGACCATATCTATCACTTGAAGAAATCCCTCTATGGCCGGAAGAAGCAAGCCACACGAGCATGGTATTCTCAACTTGGCTATAAGCTTCTTGAATTGGGCTTCATGGGCTCCAAATCCGATACTTCACTATTTATTTGTAGCTGTGGGTCGAGTTTGGTTTATATCCTCATATACGTTGATGACATTATTATAACTGGGCCAAATCAGATATTTATTACCCAACTTATCACTACTCTTTAGTCCCTTTTTGCACCAAAAGACCTTAAGTCATTGCATTATTTTATTGCAGTAAATACCCACTTACCGTAGATGGGCTTTATCTATCCCAACAACGATAAATCTAAGAACTTCTTCACAAACATGCATCATACAAGCCTACCCACCAGATTACTCTTAAACTTAACCGTGACTGAGTAAAGGTCATTCTTATTGAAGATAATATCAAATCAGTAATAATTTGATTTTCATAATTGCCAAATCATTTTGATTTATTTTTAATATGTTTAAGATATTTACTTTATCTTATCTCCATGTAATTTTCCTATAAATAGAAATGTATGCTTTGTAATCAATAACAATTGAGAAAGTAAAGATATAATCCTCAAAGTTTCTTTCTCTATTTCTCCATGTTCTTCTATATTATATTTTATTTTCTAACATGGTATCAGAACTATTGGCTAACATTAGACTCGATCCGGTGGAATATTTATTCTTCCACAAACTTTACCTCACAAAATCTTCATCGTCGATCAATTATGTATTATCTCAAATCAATGCATTTGGAGTATTTCTATTAGCTTTTATTGGATTTTGATCTATTGTGAGCATTGTTTGAAGTCCCAAATCCAATTTTGGCTTTTGATTTTGGTCCAATAATTGACTAAGGCTATATATAGCCCATTGTTAGCCATTGCTCCAGATTTGATGTTTCAGTTGCCAGCCACTTCATTACCAACACCATCATCTCATCAATTATCAATTAATGAATACGAAGGTTACTTTCAAATTTCAAACTCAAAATTCCAAAGTTCTCAAACTTGAGTTTGATGGGGGATATTGAAGATAATATCAAATCAATAAATTGATTTGATATTATCTTGATTTGATTTTCATAATGTTTAAGATATTTACTTTATCTTAAGTGATTTGTTTTTGTTTGTTGTAGTAAATTATATGTTTATCCATGTCGTGTATTTCAGGTACACTTTTAGGTGGGGTGTTTTGTTTGTCAATTAGCGTGTGAGTCTCGACTTGGATTTTTAGGTGGAGTCTTTTCTCTTCTTCTCTATTTGTGAGTGATGCCTTATTTAGTCCTTTGAAGACCTAGTTTGCCTCCTTATTATGTTTTTTTGGTTCACTTCTATAATGCGGTGATACGATATTGTCAAGCTGGATTTAAAAGTCATGACTGAGATGACGCATTGGTCAGTTCATCAGATTTGAGAGTCATGACTGATAAACTAAGGTGTAGAGATTAGATTTTGGAGGGCAAAGTCTAGAGAGAAATCTGGTAAGAAAACAGGTTCATGATTTTTGGTTCATCCTTGTCATTTATTATGCTTGGTGGAGATGATATTGTGTTGTTCATGGTATTGAGTATTGAAATTAAAGAATTCATTCACATGGACAAGTCTCTTTTGGGCAATTTTTGTTCATTTTCGTTACCAATATACTATGAGTATAGTTCTTCATAGCCATTGTGTTTCAATATGACATTGAGCTTTTCTTGTTGGGGGTGTTTGGGTAGTCATCTTCCAGTGCTCTCTTACCTTTTTCTTGGCTTGAATTTGGATTTATTTAGGCTCTAAAACGTCGAAAAGAGTAATCTAGAAATGAAGAAACAAAACTCATAATTTTTTTGGCACAAAAGAGTGGGGAGGGGCAGCTAATGTAGCTTCTCCATCTCGGGGTGACCATAAGAACCCCCAATCTCTGTGGCATATTCGAATTGAGTTATAGCTACTAATCCCGTGCGGGGTAGTTTGTCACTGCACCCCACCAAAGTGCCAGCATGTAAAAGCCCCCTAGACTTTGGTTCACAAGTTTTATTAAGACAACTCATTTCAAATTCATGACCTTGGGCAAGGGAGGGAAGAACAATCCCATAACTTTTGCCAAAAAAATATATGTTGTTGACTAAAGGTAAAAGTTCACTGTTCAATTGTGTATATAATTTTCAATCTTTAAATTGGAAGATCTTTCAAGCTAATTATCAATATTAAAAATTTGAGTGTTTTCACTTATTCTCTAACCTCAGACCTTGATGCCTCACTATGTTGGGTGGTTTTGTGTATTGTAAATGTAAAAAGATTTTAAATGTTATCGAAGCTAACCTAATAATCCTTGAAACACTTTTGAAAGTCAGTTTTTATGATCATAATTTTTTGAAACAACATTATTCTCAATTGTTTTACATCATATGTTGATTTTATGATTAACATATTTGTGCAATATAGGTTCTCTCTTTCACTTCGACCAAAGAGTGTGTTGACTATCAATCATGTCATTGCTATTGTAGCTCCATTGCGTATGTGGTCATCCACTTTGATCATATTGCTTATCTTAAACCCCTTGACACCAAATGGACTTCCTCCTTATGAATTATTTTTTAACAAAAATTCTCCTATCACATTTTTTATGAGCATTGATCATTCAGAACGTCTATGCAGTATAATACGTCTGGTTTGTCACACTTTTAATCGTAATGTCATTGATGTAGAAATCTCAATTGACCACCATAATGGGAGAATAGTTTTTATAATGAGAATACCCTTCTTACTGAGTATAGATGAAAACAATGGGTTTCTGTTCCAACTGACACAATTTTCTATCAAACTAAGTTTCGCAATAACAATAAATAAATTACAAGGATAAATATTATATTTTATTGAGATATATTTACCTCGACCTATTACCTGTCATGAGCAACTAAATGTGGCATTAATAAAGGTCAAAATTGTTGCTTCAATTAAGGTTCTTATAAGGTAAATATTAAATGATGAATGTGAAGGAAGTCACATAAAAAATATTGTGTATAGAGAATTATTAGCAATTGCATCTTCATCGTAACTTTATGTAGGTAATTCAATTCCAATATACTACTTTCAATTATGTACATTTGGTTTTTTCTTTTATTTAGGTTTACTGTTCTTCTATTCAAGAATGTATTATAAAACTATTTCATGAAAAATAAACTATATGTGCTAATAATTTTTTATTATCATGCATGACTGCATTACTAGAATGTGGACTGTTTATACATCTATTAAAGATATTAATCCTAGTACAAGAAGCTAAAAGATAAATAATTGTCTCACACAAATCACAAAAACGCACTATACAATATTCACAAGTGATGTGTCAAAACCTAACATTGATTGATGCAATACACTTCCTATGTTTGGTCATGGTGAAACAAATTTTCTTTATGTGTTCTATTATTTTATGTCGTATATTCAAAATAGACACTCAACAACCATAAAATATATTCCTTCCGACTATTTACTCAAAACATTAGTCTATTATAACATCCAAACTTGACTTTACAATGTATCTGATCGTCATGTTTAACAATGAATTAAATATACATTATTATCAATATGTCTCACATTCTTCAAGATAATTGGTTGAAACAACCATCTTTAACAAGGATATAGATATGATGGATGATATATTGCATATATTTAGACCTTAGTACATTGGTAATGCCTATGTGAGACCCATAAATCCAAAACATAGAGTTGAGGCACATCCCTAGTAGTGAGTTCTAAGTTCCAAAAAAAATATTGAGGAGATACCAATTAATGAGGAAGCCTTACAACCACTAGAATATAGCCTTATCCCTTTTGTTGAACTGGATAGCTATAGAGACACAATCTCTAAACTAGGTAAGTACTGCATCAACATTTTCATATTTGTGTATATTATTATTTATTTTTAAATGGTAGAACTTAAAGATAATCAATCACATCTCTTAGCGGTTGCAATACACATGAAGTCACCTAGAGAGATTAGATCAGCACATGCATCATTAACAATCTAAGAAATATATGTTGTTGTCCAAAGGTAAAAATTCACCGTTCAATTGTATGTGTATAATTTTCAACCCTTAAATTGGAAGATATTTCATGCTAATTATCAATATTAAAATTTGGATGTTATTGCTTAAATTTATTAGCCTAGATGTCTTACAATGTTTGGCAATTTTGTGCATGGTGAAATATAAAACGATTTCAAATGTTATCATAACTAATCGAGTAATCCTTAAAACACGTTTGAAACTCGGTCATTTCAATGGTATTTTTCACTAACAACATTATTCTCATTTTTTTACATCATGTGCTAATTTTATGATTAACATATCTGTGCAATATAGATTTTTCTTTCATTTCAGCCAATAAGTATGTTTACTATCAATCTTATCATTGCCGTTGTTGCCCCATTGCATATGTGGCAATCCATTTTTCTTACATTGCTTATGTTATGCATTATTATTTTATGATAAAATCTTGTATGGTCTATGTTCCATTTGGGTACATTCAAATGTATACCATGTATCAATATTCATTGATAATAGAAACTTTTATATTAATTCATTGATGATTATTTATCTTATTACGCATTTTTGTTCATATTTTAAATACAACACTTAATGATTCACATAAGTTTTTTAAAGAAAAATCTACATAGCACATCAACATTAGCTTCAATAGTCGATCTCTAAACCATAACCAAAATTAAGAATATGGCATGTCTCATTAAGGCACTACAACCTCTAAGATTTAATTCTACTCTAAGCAGTGAATTTTTACTCTCTCTACAAGCATAGAAGGAAATAATACATTTCCTTTGTCATCAAAAAATAGTATTGTCTTTCAAAACTTGCCAATAATTACAAGCACGTTACCTATATCTTTGTTAAAATTTGATATAAAAATCAAGATTTTGAATTAAAGCAAGAATTTGTATTGTTGATCGGCATCAAAGATTTTTCTACATATCTTGCATTGGATGTAACAAAGTGACAAGATATGAACACAATGAAACATTTCTATCTTATCATTGCAAACACATGAGCAACTCACTATTGCAGTATGCATGTTTGGTATATATCTTAACCTAACTATGAGTTCTAGCATCATAATTTGCACATTTTAATTATTCATTCTCAATTATAACTGTATTTTCATTATCTTTAATTATCGAGCCTACGTTGAGTTGGAAGATGATATCGAACAATGAGTAGTTTCATTGTTTGGGCCAATTGTAGAGGAGACAATGGGTTGAACAACAATTGACTTCATGAATCACACAAGTAAGGTAATCAATACAAGAACCTAACTATTCAGCAAGTACAAATGGTGCTGCATTTTACACAAAAAGAAAATGAAATGTATATTATAACTACACAATTACATTGCATATAAAATATTGTAATCTTGATAGGTTTGCTCTTTCTATCAAACCACCACAACCTTGTAAAAATTATACTGTATAAATTCTATATTTCTATCCTTTTAGTTATTCAATAACCACAATAAGACTCAAAACTCATTCGATGTAAGATTATTTACCATATATATATAGATAACATTGCAATGCAAGTTTTATAGAATGATTGGATTATCTAATTCGGTACAAAAATAAATAAGCTTCAACAACAACGCCATAAAATATTTAATGTACTACTTATCCATGTTGTGAGTGATGAAACAACATGATCTACAATACATATCACCCTTAAACTGCTTAACCACTGTTTTCATAACGTGATAAGACGTTGGCTAGATATATGCTCCCGTTGAAAAAAATACTATAATTTTAATTCCCATGTATAGCCTTCTTGACTTAACTTGTGTGAAGCTATAATTTGTTTAAACTTATGTATGCTTGACCTGTTACTATATTAATATGATCTAATTGTTATATGTCTTTAAAATGTATTTTTTATCCATTCATGCATTGGTATTTGAGTTAGGGACTTTGGATAGTTGCCTATTTGTGTTGAGTTTTGTGTTGCTGTATGTTAGGCAATATATTGCTCACTTTTACCTAATCTTTTAATTTTTTATATTAATTGTGAATTAAGGGGTAATCAGAGGCAATTATGTGTTACTTGTAGATAGTTATATTGTATGGGCTTAATTAATGATGTTAACACGGTATCTATAAAATTTGAAAGGATGTTGATAAGTGCGTAATGTCAAATCTCGTTCAACAACAACCAGATTAGGGCAAAATCTGATTCATACGTAAAGAACCTATAGAATTTTGCAATTGCGGAAAATATGATTCCTATTTGTTTATAGTGGTGTGTTGGAGGGAAATGAATAATATAAATTTTGAGAATTACGAGGGGTTTTTGGAAGAGTTTAAAACTTCTTTGTTACTTTGGTTAGTCAATGCACTCTAATGGATTGAATTTCCAGTCTTTAAGTCTTTTATCCTATTATTAGTTAATTTTCCCTTTTGTATACTACTTGTGAGCTTTGGCCTATTTGTTGCCTGAGTTGGTAGCGATTTTGCTTAAGCAAAGTAGTAGATATCATTTCTGTAAATATGCGTATTTGACCTATTTCTTTACGAAGCTAAAGTTATGTAGTAAGAAGTTATCTGCTAGTAGTGATAATGAAATCTCTCAACTTCAAAATAGAATTATTTACTAATTGATCCGAGCCAAAATGATGTGAAATTGTTAATGGGGGAATAGTTTTTTTCAATGAATATTTATGCTAAAAAATCTAAAGTTTTCTTGAATTTGGTTAATGCAAAATAAGGAACATCAATTTTACGTTCCAAACTTAACTTTTATGAATGTTCCCCAAATTTTCATTAATGTTGTTATGAGATGATAATGTATTCTTCCATTTGAAAGATTTTACTCAATTTTGGTAATTTTTTAATTGCTACTATTATTCTTCCAATTAGTTCGATGAATTGGTCCATCTGAAGCCATATGGAGTATATATGACTTTACTCTTAATAAAATTTATCCAGCAGTCTATATCTTACACTTGCATTTTGAAGATCAACATCTAGTAGATTTTTGTATACATGAAACTTAAACAATGTTGTGAACTCTGATTTTTATGCAAAATCAATGTTAACGAAATTCTTCTCAACAAATTAAGTAAATGAAAGTGCTCGAAGCCTATTATATAAAGAATTTCCTGAATTTTTTGTTTGGAGCCAACAACATAAAATGTAGACTCTTTGAAAAAAAACTATTTTAAGTTGAATCGTTACCGCAAGCCCATTCGGAGATGAAATATATTATCTACGGATACTATTAAATCATATAAGACGCATTTATCATTTAATTACCTTAAAATAATTAGTCTTGTCATAGCCCAAACATTTTGTGCTACAACTACTAGGCATGGTTTGTTGGAGAGAGATAATAGTTTAGAAGATTGTTTATATAAGACATCTTTGTACTGAATGTCATATAGTTTGAGGAAACTATTTGCAACGATATTGGTTTACTGTACTCCTACAAATCCAAGAAAACTTTGTGAACGTTTTGAATAAGATATGTCAGCTGATTTTAAAACAATTGAAACTGCCTCAATGAATATTAGAAGACAAGTTTTGTGATGCATTTCTTCTAGACTTGAATCAATGGAAAAATATATCAACATGTTTCATCTTCTAAATTGTGATATTTATTTTAATGATAACCAATTTAAATCGAGGGAGTGCACTAATGAATTAGCTGTCATAATTCCAGAAGAATATGTTCTAGCATCAATGACTCTTAATGATAAACAACATCATGCTTATGATTCAATCTTACAAAATGTTTTCTCAAATGAAGTAATTGTATTCTTTATTGATAGTTCTAGTGAAACGGAGAAGACATTTCTATATAAAGTATTTCTTGCTGCAGTAAGATCAAAACAATTAATAGTACTTGCAACTGTATCATCTGGTGTTGGTGTATCTATTTTGCCCAAAGGTCGGACAACACATTCACAATTTAAAATTCTGTTGGATCTTGATAAAAACAGCACATGCAGTATCAGCAAACAAAGTGCATTCGCAAAATTGTTACATGTTGCAAGGTTAATCATATGTGATGAAGCTCCTATGTTAAGAAAAAATATATATATAGAGCATTGGACAAAATGCTTCAGGATATTAATGATTCAGAATTATCATTTAGAGGTAAAGTTGTGTTTGGTGGGAATTTTCGTCAAATTTTGCTTATGGTTCGTAAAGGCATAAGGCAAGAATAAGTTGATGCTAATTTAGTTTTTTTACCAAGATTGGCTTAACTAAAAATATGCGAATAAGATTGGATCCAAATTTCTCAAACTATTAGGCTATGGAGTAGCATCAATCATAATTGAAGAGAGGATAAGAATTACTGATGACATACTTATTCCTTATGAAAATGATGTTGTCTCTTTGGACAGTCTGATAGATGCTATTTTCTAAAATATTCATATGATTATTTAAAAAATTTATTTGAAATATTGAGTCGAGCTAATATTGACACCAAAGAACAATTCTTTTGATGAAATAAATGTCATACTCATTCAAAGGTTTCCTTGTGAACTTTGACAATATTATAGTTTTGATGAAACAATAGATACATCTAAACAAGGTATTATGAAGGATTTTTAAAATATTTTGACACCAAATGGGCTTCTAACTCATGAATTATTACTTAAGAAAATTTGTCCCATCATGTTGCTTAAAAATATTAATCCTTTAGAAAGTTTATACAATGGAACATTTGTCGTAACTTTGATCGTAATGTCATTGATGAAGAAATTGTAGTTGGTCATCATAATGAAAAAATAGTTTTTACACTAAGGATTTTATTCTTACCAAATGCAGATGAAAATAGTAACTTCCCATTCAAACGAACTTAATTTCCTATTAGACTAAACTTTGCAATGACAATAAATAAATCATAAGAGTAAACATTAAATTTTGTTGGCATATATATGTCTTAGCCTGTATTTTGCCATGGACAATTATATGTGGTATTATCAAGAGCCAAGATTGTTATTTCAATAAAGATTCTAATAAGGCCAATATTAAGTAATGGATCTAAAGAAAATTACATAAAAAATATTGTATATAAAAAATTATTAAGATTGACGTCTTCATTATAATGTTATACGTGTAACTTAATTCAATTGTATGAGTTCTTATTCCAGACAATTTCTATACCTATAAATAAAATTGGATGTATAACTTCTTTTCTTTTATGTATATATATTATTCTATTATTTGATTTATTGCATTTATTTCATAAAAATTAAATGGTATATATTAATACATTTCTTATCTTTCTAAATGACTAGCCTTTAATGCTGACCGTTTATATATCAATCAAAGATATCACTCCAAGTATAAGGAAATAGAAAATGAAGATGATTGTAACAGACAAATCACCCAAGTGAATAGGACAACACCCGCCAGTAAAATATCAAAGTCTGACATTGATTGATTCCGAGGTATAACACTTGTTATTTTTCATATTTTACATAATGACACTTTATATGTCTTTCAATCATATTACATCAGCAATGCATATGTGAGGCTATTGGATCCTAAGCATAGAATCGAAATACATCAATATCAATAGATCTTAAATTCAAAGACAATCATTAAAGGAATTTCAGATGATGAAGAACAATTGCAGCCATCAAAGTACAATATTATTCCCTTTAGAAAACTCAATGTCTACAAAGACTCAATTAACAAATTAAACAACTTCCTATAAAAACAAATTAAACAACTTAAATCTAATTTATTAGATTTCTTAGTAGTTGCAATACATGTCAAACTACCTAAAGAAGTAAATTCAATGCATGGACCAGCAATTCTTCAAAAAATATGTCATTGACTAAATGTAAAAATATGTTTTAAATTATTTATTTATTATAATAACGTGTCATCTTAGTTTATTACCCATTCTATTTACCAACATTAACTATTGGATACTCTTGCTTAAATTTTGTAGCCTGAATCCTATATGTTTAGCTATGTAAGGTCGATTTATGCATACTGACCGTGAAAAAATTTCAAAAATTATTGGAGTTAAACCATCCTTGGAATACGCCTAAGAGTTAGTTCTTACAATGGTATTTCTAAAAAATAATAATTTTATATTTTGTTTTATATTTTATGCTTGTATTGTTCCTAATAGATCTTTCCATAGGCCTTTCTCTTTCATTGCGACTAACAAGTGTATCTAGGATCAATCTCATTCTTGACACATCATCATTGTTTATATCATTGCTTTTCAATTCATCCATATTATATAACCAATTTCTAAATTCGATGCTCTATTGATATATCTCAAGATCTAGAACCTATATGTTAATTTTCATTGATCCTAATTTTGGAAACAAACTTTAGCATTTACATCTCCATACTTTTTCTCATTGCTTTGCATTTTTTTAATAAATTTTAAGGGCAACACTTAATGATGCATTACTTGAAGATATAATTGCAAAAAGCTTGGATCAACATCTACATTTGCCTCAACTGTTGGTCTCCAATCGTTGACCAAGATTTGTGATGTTGCATAATTGCTCAAGACTTTATAAGCCTTGACGGTAAAATCTTATTCTTAGTAAAAAAAATCTCATTTCTAGCATATAACCATAGAAATATACTAAATCCACTTATTATAACTAAATCATAATACTTTCCAAGACCATGAAATATTTACAACCACTTTGAATATTTGTCACCAATATGATGTAGAAACTGAAATTCTGGATAAAAGCGAAGATAAATGTGGTGGACTTGCACTAAATATTATTTTACATGTTATGCATCGGGTGCAATAAGGGAATGAGCTATGAGTACAATGAAATGTTCCTCTGTTACCAATACAAACATACAAGCATTTCACAATCACGATATGTATCTTTTCTTCAAATTTTCAATTTTGATGACTGACATAAAAAATTTAACATATGGTTTCTATCCATTCTAACACACAATTATATTTTCATCACTAATAGGTGTCGAACATATGTCGAAGTCGGTGATGATATAGGAAAACTAGCTGTAATTTTGTTTGGCGCAATTGCAGGAAGAAGCATTAGGCTGCACAGCAACCGACTTCATGAATACTACTGGTGAGGTAATTAACATGTACACATTTAAAAATAACTAGGTTGATAGGTGAGCCAAGATGTACACATTAATCTATTATAATATGTCGATATTCACTAAATAAACACCTAAAAACATTCATCAAACAATGGTATATATCTTCTATAATCCTTTTTTTATATTTAGTCCAATATTTCACAGAACTAACAAGTACACAACACAAATAGAGTAAAAAATCTATTTTATTTGACCATTCTTATGTGTAAATTAATTTTTAGTATTTTTGAAATCTTTGAAATTGAATTAAAAAAAAAAATCTAATACCATGCTATATATAACTGGCAAGTCATACACCATGTATGTACATGCCAAATTTTGTTCCCATAATGCATAATATTAGCTTTTTTGAATTCATGGAATTCCATTTGATAAGTAATTTATAGGAGCTCATTATGGAAAGCTAACTTACAATGATTTTCTTCAATACCACTGCATATCACTATCTAGAATTTCGTTTCAATGTTCAGGTAAATCCTTTCTAAAAAAAAAAAACAGAGAGAGATTCTACAATTTAAAATACTTGCTTCATTATTCACAAAAAATGTAAGATATATTGTGATGATAAAATAAAAAAGCCCTGAATATTTCTCGTCCCCAAAAAATGGAAGTTGGATGATGGATATTTTGATAAAATAATAGAACAAAGCTACAAAAGATTCAATGTGCTGTCAATTAATCCCATAGAAGAAGACACAACACGATCAGTTATGTATCAAACTATGATTGACATATTACTTGTATGTTACTTTATTTTGGAAACTTGTATCAAGCTTCTCTTACCTATCGTTATCCATAGATGCTTGCTAAAATTAGCTTGTTTGCTTCTATGCATTAAATTGTTGATTAATCAAGTTTATGTAAAAAGCCATATTATTTTTGCCCTTTCTGTACAGTAGTAATCTCCCAAAAAAAAATCTCCCGACTAGGCAAACGTGCCTCACACATTACTCCACTGCTAGTGTGTGTGTATATATATATATATATATATGTATATATTATCTTTTCACTTTGTTTAAGTGTGACATTTGTTTGCTTTTTCCTCAAGAGTTGAATCATGAATAATGCACCTCACTCCCTCGTAGTTAGAAACAAGATTTTCTTCAATTGGTGAGCCAAAAGACTTCTGATTTCTACCAAGATAACGAAATCAGCCAGAGTCCTTCAGAAACGATATAATTTTAGAAGTACCTCTCACACTTGCCCCCCATGGACTAAAAGCCATTGTCATATTTTGGTTTTGGATTACAACCAAACAAGGTTACATTACATTGCACTGCAGACGGATCACATTAAGCGTATGCTTAAAACAACAAACAGAAGGAATCAAAGGGCCAGCAAATTGACACAAATAAAAATAAAAGTGGGAAAAAAGGTAGAGAGAGAGAGAGAGAGAGAGAGGATCAGAACGTATGCCAGCTTAAAAATCGAAGTACTAATTAATTAAGGGACTCCGATATAAGTGGTGTGTTTGGGCTTGAGCA
>QEOT01122432.1:0-27808 GCA_003123785.1 Pterocarya stenoptera | reverse complement strand
TTAGGATCTTTTGTAACCCTCTTAGGATCTTTTGTAACCCTCTTACATTACAATTGTGTACCCTCATACATATGCTTATGTGTCATTAACAAGGATTCGAATTGTCCGAGGGTTCCTAAGCCTTTGGCAGTTCCAACTAAGTAGATTCATTGTAATTGGCAGGGCTGGTGACCAGCCTCTGCCATATCAATTGAGAGCTCATCCTCTAAGAGCAAAGAAAATTTACCTTTCTTCTTAGCTGCCACCTTCCCATTTAACTTCCTCTTCACAACATTCCTCTCCCTAGTGACTAGTTGATAAGAGCCTAAATCAACTTCAGCTCTATATGTGAGGACCTCATCAGCAAGTCCCTGTGTGTTTCTTGCCCTTATCTTCCATGTTTTCCCTTGACTTGGACTGAGTCAAACCTGTTGCCGCCATTACTAATTTGATTCTATTCTACCAACAAACTTACTGAAACTGGATCACCAACCAACCCCACATCGGCCTCTATAATTACCTTACTATCCCTAGCTGGAATCAAGGGGTGAATGAGATTTGTGACAGAGGCTTTATTGCCAGCAATAGCATCAGAACCACCCACCAGATCCTCCTCAAATCTGTCACGTGAATTAGGAATACGATCCTCAGGACTCCTTAGTTGTGCGTCATACAGAAGGCTTGTTTCCAAAATAGGCTTACTACCCATAAATCTCTCCCTTTCTTGTAAAAGGAAGGTTTCTTAATTTTCTCCCAGGATTCTGGTTTAACCCTAAGATTCTGCCACATCTTTTGGGGTAGTAAACAACTTTCCATCTAAATCCTTCTCTCTATCCACGTCATCATCATCAACCCTTCGCTCTAAGCCATGAGCTTTCGATGAGGCAGCACCTCCCTTGCCACCCTTTCCTTCCTTGGACACTTCTCTTTGGATTGATGCATGTAACCATCCACCATATTGGACTGCATGAGCACCATTTATAGATTTCCCTGTTGAGTTTTCTGAGCACCCTAATGCACCATGTTTAGTGGTGCCACAATGAAAGTAGAATGATGGCAGACTCTCATATATGAATGCAATCCAAACTTTAATACCATTCAAGGAAAGAAGAGCACCTCTCATTAGAGGTTAGACAATGTGCACCGCAACTTTGACTCTATAGTAAGGGCACCAACCAATCTCATCTTCATCCACATCCACTTCCATTACTTCCCCCACCATACTACCTATTTTTTCACCCACCCTTCTTGTCATGCCACCAAGAGGGATATTGTGACATTGGATCCACATAACTTCTCTGTCAAAAACAATGTCCTTTGGTGCAACCAAGCCATTAAACTCCTTTAAACACAATAGGTTACAATCGAATGTCAAAGGTTTGCCTCTTTTCACCTTCTCCATATCATGAACATTGCTGAACTCAATAAGAAACAGGTTGTCTCCTACGATTTTGACCTGCACATCTTCCTTTGGTTTCCAGACTTTGATCATCGTGGCTTTCGAAGCCTCTCTGTTGATAAGCTTTTCTTCCACCATAAGCCTTATTAGACAGAGCTTCCCACGTCTAGCCACCACATCTTACATTGAAACATCAACCAAGACTTCATTCTGTTCTGCCTCACCAGTTTAAAGTTGCTCCATCTCTTAAGAATTTCCTCAGCAATCTTGAAACTCCTCCACAATTTGCTGGACCAAACTTGGAGACTACCTTGCCCACGACAAGAAAGACCTCTTCAGCGAGTGCTAGGAGGGAAAAAAATCACCTTTTAACTCCAAGTCGTAGATAGTTTGATATTCACTTAATCTTAAAATATTAAATTAACTTGAGAAAGAGTTTAGTATCCTCCTCAGTTACAAAATTAAAATCTCAAAAATTGAATGTGGATTGTAAGACAACCAAAGGATTTGGCATGTTTGAATTCTGCTTTGCCTAGGGAATGACTTTATAAGCATACAATTGATAATATGCCATTTTTTGATATATTCAGATTTTTCTTTAGAGGCTATCTTATGACATGTAATTAAGCACAAAATCACTGCATGATCAAAATATGTCTTCTATATATGTCATAGCACATACCTTAAATGTAATAAATTTCTATCGCATGTAGACATAGAAATTTAAAACCATATTTTGAAGGTTTTAAGTAAAATGTGACATTTCACCAAAAATCCATATGTTGTTTTTTGAAACACAAATTTTTATGGTTGAAAAGTCCGCTTCATAATCTTCGGAAAGAAATACTATATGTTGGATATGAAATGCACTAAGACCCAACCTATTGGAAGCACATTGCATGGGATAAAATAAAGAGATAAAGATAAGGAAAGTTGACTGACAAAAATCATATAAGGCAAGCAGGACCCAACTACTCCAAAAAATGAAAGAGACATCTATAAAACGAGGGAATCTCTACAAATCAAGGGAGATGATTATTGGCTCTCCCCTCAACATTTCCACAACAAAAAATTCCTTTTCCCTCTACAAATCATATTCTCTCTATCGTATTGAGAGCAACGAGAGGCCATGAAAACTGTAAAATCACCTAATATAGTGAATGACGCCCCCAAACAACCCATGGACATAGGCTTCTATGCCGAATTACGTAAATATCTTTGTCTCTCTTTATTTACAGTTTATACACTTTATTTATCATATATTTCATGTAGCAGCATTCAACAACCGTATCAATGCCTAAGTCATGAACATGGGCTAGTCAACCATGTTGTTGGACTCTGGTACAAAGGAAAAATGCATAAGTAGTTTCGCGCCATCTGTGGGATTGAGATTTATCAATCTAAAAACAATAGGTTGCATCATCCAACAAAAGCTAGTTCAACAAAAAAAAAGAAATCGTATCACTCAACTGATCATCACAACGAGAAAGAAGACATATAGTTGCAGATCAAAAAGGAAACCACGCCAAAACATCTGTCACAAATGACTACAATTTATTAAACCGAGGGGTTTAGGGGTTCGGAGTTGCGCATGATCTATTAAACCTCAAACCTCCCTGCATATCAGTAGTCGTGATGACACCCTTGCAAAGTGTAACAAGCAGCACCACCTACAAAGCCACTGTTCAATATAGATGACATAGTTTTGCCAATTAACGACCAAAACCAAGCAAGCTTTCTTGCTCCTCTACCATAGATACAACCCATTCCACAGCGAGCGCCTCCTACCAAGAAACTCCCTGCCCCACACCAAAGCATCTGTCATAGATAAGTCCTTTATTACCTTCTAAAGGTGCCTCTTGTTTAATTTAATTCACTCCATAGTAGCCCACACTCCACCTAAAGAGTCACATCCGAAGTGGGTCTGTTGAAAAGACCACGGGTCGTCAGATAATATCATTTGAACCCAAAGATATGGTCTGATGCCATGTGGGAAATCCTTAGTTAGGGAGAGACTAGGTTTGGATATAAGGCAGGTTGTAAGGACATACAAACCATGCCCTGCTAGTTTATCTTTGTCAAATCCGACATTAGAAGGACATTTAATACGTTGATGGTATAAAAGCCTTAAGGCAAAAACCAAACTCTCACTTTTGAGATCGTTAGCACCTGAGAGCCTTGAAGATTCCATCTTCAAGGATACGTTAGCGAACACAAAGACAGGAGCAGCACAGTGCCATCGTGAGGCAGTAAGATAGGTTAGCTTCTAAGAGAATGCCAATGAATGGGGGATAAATGTTGTGTGAGGCTCTTATGGAATTTTGGTTCATGCATACTATGTAACCTCCCCCACCCCCGTTTTCCAATCATGAAATAATAAATGCTTTATCATTTTGTATTTCTTGACATTTGAATTGTACTTGTTTTCATGGAATCTCTATGTGATTAAGTGTGCTGTTTTTCAATCATCATAGGATGGATGAAGAATTCCCCAAACCATTCCTACGAGATGTCACCATGAGCTTGATACGAGTAGAGAGAGTCCCCATGAATAATTGGGGTGAGGCAGTATCGTGTCGATCTCACCTGATAGTCGAGATGAAGAATCCCTTGGCATTTCACATGTTGGAGTCTTCGAATTGGTTGACCGGGTAGACGTTTCCTCGGTGCAACATGTATATATATATGTCTGAAATTCGACCAGTGTTGAGGTACATGCAATTTGATTTGCACCTGTTGGTCAAGTAGGAGATTCTCCAATTTCAAACAGTGGAGCGACTCATCCCCTATTAGCCCATCAGGAGATGTACATCTATGTGGCGACTATGTATGTGATAACTGTGAGTTACTATGTGACTGTTGTTACGGCCTTTACGTGCTTGAGAAGTGGGTGATTCCTCACATCAGCGACATGCATAATTATCTATATATGTATTGAGTTTTTCGAGAAAGGGTAAGTCGTCAGAGAGTATTTCCTCACCATGTTTATATAACTGTATTTTATCAATAGGGTGATTCCATGCTGCATTCTCAAATACAATGCATTATTGTAAGAGAGGGTGATTCCTCACCACACACTAACACATGCATTCACCCTTGTTTTTACATCCCAAAACTATTCATTGCATATTAACAACATTGTTTCTCATTCGCGGTCTTGTCATAGCTACCAAATCTGCCTGTGGTTTCGATATAGGAACCATAGACTTTGATGCAGAAGTAGACCCAAGAGTAATACTTGAGGAGGAAGAGCCAACCCAGCCCCAGCAGTAGGCAAATAGGCCCATTTCCAGTCGTAGGATTGGTCAGTCGTGGAAGCTGTGTTTGTAAATGTTAGGTAGGTGACCATATGGGTTCGATCAACCATATTGTGGAGAAATAATCAAACAGCTGGTCATATGTAAATATTTAAGGGATGGTATGGACAATGTCAGTATGAGATTATGGTTTCTTTTAGACTTCTGGTACTATATCTTTAGCCTTGAGACTAAACCTTTATTTTCCTCTGCAAGCCATTGAACTTTTCTCTTACATGTGCACATCTTAGCAAACATTGCAAGCCTATCCCGACTCAAACCTTAGGTTTTGTCCTATGGTTGGCACCCTTGACACCAAGGATCATTGCCAGGTCATAAATCAAGGAACAAGGTTCCACAATGAAAGCACAATTCAATCAACAATGGGATAGGCAAATTTTAGCAACTGTTTTTTGGAAAATTGTTTTGTATTGCGATTTGTGTAAGTGGATGGGAAGAGTTGAAAAGTTGTTTAAATATAGTTTGTTTAGGACTTTTTTGTTGGTTTTAGTAAAAATTATTTTACATTTTGCATATTTACTTTTCACTGAAATTTTAGCAAATGATTAGATGAAAAGTTGAAATCTTTCTTGAGATTGAAAGATGCTTGGTTTGAAGTTGAAAAGTTTTTTGAGAGATTTTGGAAATTTGTTGAAACACACCACATTACAGTTAGCAAGAATAAAAGTTAGTCCATTGGGATAGAGAATGAAAGAAAGAGAGAAATAAACAAAGAAGCGTGCCCAAGAGTGACTCTCTCCTTCCCTCTTTAACTCTTTCTTTACATTGAGAAGTCTCACATCTACACTCTAGCTAACAACAATATTGAGTAGCCCCTCCTCATTGTTAACCATAGTTCTCGGCCAGCCACTCTCATCTTTTTTAGTCTTTTTTGTCATTATTAGGGTTTTTAAGTTTCTCATCCCAATTTATTGCCACCCAGACCCCGCCAACCACCTTCCAATGGTCCTAGCAACTCCCCACACCATCTCCATTTCGTCATCACCCATCCCGTCCCCAAACAATGAGTGCATGCACCACACACCCAGTCTCTGGCTCATGTGGATCTCACACATCATCATTCTCTCCTCCTAAAACAATGCAAAATTGCTACCCTCCGCCCTCAACACCTCCCACACATCGTCTCTACTGCTTGGCCAATTCATTGTGTCGCTAACTAGCCAACCACCACCACCTCCTTAAATCAACCAACGCCATGTGCTGCTATCAAAATACATCTAGAACCACGCCAAGTGCACTAAGATTTGGTTGTTTTTCTTTTTTCTTTGTTTTATCTATGTTTGTGTATAGGTGCTCAAAAGCTCGATCTACAAAAAACTTTGAGGTATTCAACTTCCTTATCTAACTATACAACTATCATCTTGATACAACTAGACTAAGTGCTTACCATCCTATTATGGCTACTTTTCGCAATAGATAATTCAAAGAAATCTATTGATTAGATTACTTCAACTACTGGTGTCATGGCACTCAACTATGAGAAAAAATTGTCAGAACAACCCCCCTTCTCTTTTTTAGTTATTAATGAAATTTTCTTGCAAAAAAGAAAGAAAGGTTAAAAATCAACCCACAACGTGATATGGCCAACATAGAAATTGACACTTGAAACCTAATGACCCTCTACAGAAGAAGGATACACTTACAAAATAGGCATATAAAAGAAAGGTTCTTGTTAAGGACATGTTCCATGATCCACCAAAGTCCTCTACCAACAACAAATAAAGATGGTGGCCCAGTGTGCCTAAGGGACCTCCAATGCCTAAATCAGTGATACGTGGAATGAGTTACCACTAATATTCTGGTTCAATGAGTAGTTACCTGCACCCATCACCTTCTTATTGTATATATGGGTGTAGTGGATTATCGATAAACACCAATAATGGTTATCCCCTTGGGTCCATTCTTCTCGTCACCCTTATCACCTTTTTTATTTGACGTTGTACTCATCCTGGAGATGTAGGGTTTATCCCAACTCCCTAGATGTACAAACCAAAGGTAAGTGTATTGGCCTTTTAGATCTACTCAAACGACCTCGTTCTCGCTATCAATTGGGCTGGCGTCCAAACTAGGCCCATTCCTTATGAAGGACTATAAGGCTCCCTCCAATTACTCCGCTAATTCCTTTTGCGTGGGTGCATGGGGAATTAAATGATTGATGACGTTACCCTGCCAATCAGTTAACCTTCCCACAACTTGGGATAAAACATTGATGACAGTCTGCTGCACTGTCCCCACCTAGATATGTAACTGTCCATGCTTCGTCCATTTCGTCGTGCCGATGTGGCGGGTTTTAAATAGAAAACTGACTAACACCCTCTTTGGGTGGGAATCCAAGAAACACCTTGCTTGGCAATTCATTTCCCAGGGGCGTTAGAGATCTCCAAAGCCATCCATTTTCATGACACGCGTCTCCCAGATTCAACGAATCCCCCCTTTGTGTTACATCATCAGATCGTGTAATGATGCCGTTGTCAACCCCCATTGATTTGTTTACTCAATCACGTAACTATCACTCCACTGCCCCTTCATATTCACTTTTTTACTCTTTTTCCCTCTTCTTTCTTTTGCATTCTCATCTTTTCATGTTTTTCCTCTTCTTCCCTATTCTCTCATCTTTCTTCTTGCTTTTACCTTCCCATGTTTCTCTACCATCCTAGCAAGGTTTTTCTAGGCTTCCCACTCAAGGTACTCCCTCTTCTGCACTAGGATTGTCCATGAAGAGAGATGCTCCTTATTTTGAGGGCGTTGATTGGCACTCGGTTCTCACCACTAAGGACCTTGCTAGCTTCTGCTTTTGTGCATGGCTTAAGACTTCCTTTTTGTTGCCCAGTGCGAGATGTTCTTGAATTTTTGAAGCTGGCTCCCGCTTAACTTCACTATCATGCTTGGAGGGTTCTCTTATGTAGTTGTATCAAGTGGCTGATGGTTTTAGAGCCTACAAGGGAGGAGCACCCAGATTTGACCACTCGAGAGTTCCTTGCAGTTTACTCGATTCAGGGCTCTATGGCAACATTTGTATCTTTTGTACGCACTCTGGATGCCTTGCACGATTTAAATCTAGCCATTCAAATCCCAAGCAGTGGCAAAAGTAGTTCCTTTTTGTTTCTAGTCAAGGCTGGCAGTTCCCTGACCGTGAGCCTCTAAAGGGCGAGTTCCCTATCAACACCAATTGGAACAGAGTTCTAAACGAAAAAGTAATGGCAATTGCTTTGTCAAGGTGAGAATAACCTCTCGTCAATATGGTCCTCCCCTTGTGTTCACATAAAAATATATCTGCAAGTGCACAAAATTGTAACAAGTAGTAAAGTGTTTCAAAGAAAATGGATATGGAACCCATAGGGAATAATTATGCTATTGAGTATTGAAATTGACTAAATTAATTACTATTTAGAAAATCAAAATTTGAAGAATGGATTATCTAAATTAAACTGAAGACAAAAGTATTAAAATTAAGAATTTAAAGATAATAAGAATAGATCTAGAACATTTGATTTCACCTAGCAAATCCCACACAATTTATTCTTCCTTGTCATAGAATTCCAATTATCCCAAGTTGATGATAAAAATCCCTTAACTATTCAATATTTTCACTCGAACAAGACCGAAAATATTTCCAACTAATAACTCCATATCTCTATGTGAATTTAACTAATTAGAGACTCATTAAGTTCTTTAGATTTTTCTAGAAAATCACACTAGTCGCAATAAAGTATCTCTACTTTCGCTATACTAATGGTGTTTAATCCTAGAGCTTTAATCACAAATCACCTCTCAGTCTCATTGCAATCCAAAAGATCGAGCAATAGTTAGCTAGAAAATTGTAAGCATCAACAAGAAATAAACACTCAATCATGGAAATATTGAAAATAAAATAACTTGGAATATAAATTGTGTGTTCAATGCTAGGTGACATCAAAACTCTAGAAAATAAAATTATTTCATAATGAAATAAAAAAGAAGAAATAATAAAACTGGTGTTCTTCGTTGAAGTTGGTTGATAAAGCATGCGACTCTTACCGCTGCCCTCTAGTTCCACTCCTCGAAAGAACACTTGAAGAATAAATTCTGGAACACTAGACTCAGACTCTAAAACTTAGACTTAGACTAAGACCCCTTATTTATCCCACAAGACGGGATTAAATAACCGTCAAAACTCAAATCCGGAAACAAAATAAATGTAGCTACAATCGAACCTAAAAATCTGAAAAATAGTTTTTAAAGATAGATGTTAATATAAAATGAAATTATCCGAAGAATATTGGAATTATCTAAAATGGCAAATTCAGTGATATGTGGCTTGAATTGTGGAGCTCAGGAGGATTTGGTGGTCAGCAAATTGATTGCGGAACTTGGAAGGGTCCCACCAGGTACATTCTGTGTCGCTGAATATAACTGGCATGGAGGTCACAAATGAACGGGCATGGAGGTCACAAAGAATGCATAGCCCTCTCATCGCCTTTCGAGTGGAAAGACTACCGACCAGGATGAAAGACTCTTCTCGCCTTTTCTAATTGTTGCCCATGATATCATTTAGGTTGGTCTTTTAAGTTGGTCGGTTAGACTAGTCACCCAATCTAATTGCTCGGAGCATTATCGCCAAGTCTTCGCCCCCAGAAGGTAAAATATATTGGCACCATGTCTTCGCACCAATTCTGGTCATGCCTTTTCCTCTTTTGTACCAAAAAGCTCTCCTTTCGCACTAAATCTTCTCATTCCTTCAAATCCAAGAAAATAAAAATACATATAGAAATAAAATAAAATCAATAATATTGAAGGAAAAATGACACTTTTCATATATAAAAGAGTAATAAAAATTATATAAAAATCACAGTTATCACCTTGGTCCAGGAGAATAAGGACGCCATTTGGACCGAGGTCCTCTTAACCCTAGCCAACATCAACCGTTTTTTGGTTATGCTTGACCGCTTGAGTGTGAGTGGTAGTTTGTTTCTGACGAAGGCAGTGGCTCCTCCCAAGAATAGACCCTCCCCTTCTCCTTTTGACTCATCCTTCAAGGGTGAGAGGGGTCTTCCCCAGTGATGAGGGCTTTCCCTAGAGGGCAATGGAGGTGAAGAGGAACCCGTTCTACCCGATGGTGTCACGGTGGAGCCTGTTCACCCCATCGAGGAAGTTGTTCGTGCTCACGGGAGTGGGACCTCTACTGGCCTTGCCGCTCCAAGTCCTAACTGTCTTGGCTCCCGTCACAACTCAGCTCCAAGGGCTCAATGGGAGAGGCATGTATACCCCTCCTGCCCCTCGAAAAGGAATTTGTTGAGGCCATGGTGGGTCAGCCAACAGGTTTCCTTTCTTGCGTACAACCTATTCTTCTCATTCCCTTTTTTTTCGCATTTGAATATTTGATTGTTACAAGGTGTGGATGACCTAGCCACCTAGATTGTCACCAGTCAGGCTGACTTGGAAGAGGAGGTTCAATTGAGGAGTATGTTCCCCTTTTTGGGTGAACAAAGAATTCGAGAGGTGGAAGTATGAGAAGGCCGAGATCAAGATCCTCCTTGAACAAGCCAACGATTACATCCATTCACTGGAGGACGACATGGATATTCTCCATGAGGAGGTGTCTAACCTTCGAACTGAGCTCATGTGGGCGGAAGGCTAATGTCCAACACGATTTTGAGCTAACGTTGCTAAGGAAAGATACGGATGTCGCTCAGGCCCAGTTGTTTGGTCTTCGAGAGGAACTGGGTTCCTCCCTAATATAATTTGTGACTGCTAAAAAGCATTGCCCTGAACTTTGAGAAGCTGTGGTGACTATCGAAGAGAGTCGATGGCGTGTTGGCCTCTCTGAAGCACAAAAGGGCTTTGGAGTAGCACTCTAGAGGCAAGCTACAATGAAGAAGGATCATGAGTGGGCAAATAAGAACCGAAAGAAACTTAACGATGCCTTGGTGCATCTTGACGCAAAGGTTAAGAACAGGACCAGTAGGTGTTGGAGCTGGAATCGGCATTGGTTTCTTAATAGGAGGAACTTGTTCATCTGTCCCATCAGCACATGGCGGCCAGATTTGCCCGTGATCATGCTTTTGGTTATGGCTATGGGGCTGGCGTGGCGCAACTCAAGTCCTTCCTCGTGGCAAACCCTCACGTTGACCTTAAGAAATTAAACCTTTAGGCATTCAGCCCAGACCCAAATTCTCACCAGTTCGTTGATGCATTGGGGCATGACACCATGCAAGATGCCTTCTCCACTACAACTCCGATGTAGAGTCTACTGCTCTCCCCTCTTGATATCTTTTATTATTTTGTATCACATGTACTCTTTTATTGACCAGTGTATGGACATTTGTTGTGATCCTTTATGTTAGTTTTTGCTTATGTTTGGATGCTTGATGCTTGTTTTGAGTTTGTTTAACAATGTATGGTCCATGCTTTTAACACATCACTAAGGTTGACCACATTTCCCATCACGAGTCTTTGTGCTCAATTTAAAACAACAACCTATGGGGTCGTTTGGTCGCGCCCATTTCATTTCATCGTGAGTTTATGGACTAATTTTTGGTGTTTTGAAGGTCGCTGGGACATCTGACCTATGCGCCCTTTTTATTGCATTGCGAGTCTTAGGACTCATGTTTGGTGTTTGGAGGGTCACGGAGTTGTCTAACCCGCTTGCCGTTTTATTTCACTGCGAGTCTTTACACTATTGATTGATGTTAAGAGGATCGCGGGATTGTCTTCCTACACGCCCTTTTTCTTCACCGCTAGTCTTTGGGCTCGTCTTTGGTGTTTTGAGGGTCACGGGGTCGTGTTACCTACACACCTTTTTTGTTTCACCACTCTTCTTTGGTATATAGAGGGTCGTGGGGTAGTCTGACCTGCCGCCCTTTTTCCTCATTGCGATTCTTTGGACTCTTTTTTGGTGTTTAAAGGGTCAAGGGGTTGTCTGACCTACACGCCCTTTTTGGTTCATTATGAGTCTTTGGACTCGTCTTTGTTGTTTGGAGGGTTGCAAGGTCGTCTAACCTACATGCACTTTTGCTTCACTTCAAGTCTTTGGACTCGTCTTTCGTGTTTGGTGGGTCGTGGGGTCGTCTGACTTGCGCGCTTTTTTTATTCACCACAAGTCTTTGGACTCATACTTGGTGTTTGGAGGGTTGCGAGATCATCTAACGTGCGCTCCCTTTTTGTTCCTAACGACGCTTGTATGGAGGGGAATAATCGCTTCTATTTATTATTCTTCACTATCAAGCAATACATAATCATGGGTAAAATTTCTTCAAGTGCTTTGGATTCCAGGTTTGCAGTAGTTCCTTCCCTTGGTCATCCTTTAGGCTGTATAATCCCTACCAGTGTCTGGCGATTACAATGTAGGGTCCCTCCCAACAAAGGCCGAGGTTTCCCTCCACCTTTGTAGTTACCCCAGTTTCCTTCAGTACCAAGTCGCCTGTTTTGAAGGTCATGGGCCTAACCCTTTTAGTGAAATAGCATTTTGTCTTTCTTTTTCTTCAGGACTGTCTAGACCACTGCTTCTTCCCTTTCATCATCCAAGAGGTCAAGGTGCTCTTCTTGGGCCTTTTTTGTTCTGGGTGGTTGAAGTGGCGAGTGCGATAGGTGGGGCAACCCAACCTCTACTGAGGACACTGCGTCACTCCCATACGCTAAAGCGAACGAGGTTTCTCAAGTTGGGGTCTTCATTGCAGTTCTGTAGGCCCACAACACCCCTCGAAGCTCTTAAGCACATTCTCCTTTTTTTACGTGTCAATATCCCTAGTAAAGCTTTGCTCATGGCCTCTGCTTGCCCGTTAGCTTGAGGGTGTCCCAGGGATTAGTACTTGACCTGAATTCTCAACTCTGTACACCACTCACGATAGTGCTCCAAGCCAAATTGCTTCACATTGTTTGAGATGATGCTTCGGGGGATTCTGAATCAGCAGATGACATTCTTCCATAGAAATCTAGTGATGCCTCTCACAGTGATGGTCGCCAGGGGTTCCACCTCCGACCAATTTGTGAGATAATCAACGGTGACGGCGATTATGAACTTCACTTTTCCCTTCCTTAGTGGGAAAAGCCCTACAAGGTCGATTCCCCATTGGGTGAACAGCCACGAGGTGATAACGGAGGATAGCTCTTCTAGAGGGCAATGTGGCACAGGAGCAAACACCAGGCACTTAATGCAATTAGTCATGAACTCCTTGGTGTCCCTGAGGGCATTAGGCCAGTAGCATCCCAGCCTTATGACTTTTCTAGCTAAGGCCTTTCCTCTGAAGTGATTCCTACATAATCCTCCTTATATTTCTGCTAGGACATATTGGGCTTCTTGGGGTGAGATCAATGTTAGTAGTGGGGCGGCAAAGCCCCGCCTGTAGAGTATCCCGTCCACCTTAGTGAATCGCACTGCCCTCCTTCTGACTTTCCTCACCTCTTCTTTGTTAACTGGAAATTTCCCTGTATCCAAGTAATTCTCTATCTCCCTAGCCCAGTTAGGCTCTTCGAACTCCACTCTATTAACCTGCTCCCCGACTAACGGGACCTAAATTACTCTCTTCTCCCTTTCCCATGGCAAGGTGGATTCATCCATTCCCGATGCTGCTCTTGCCAATCTATTTGCTACAATATTGCCTCCTCTGGGTATTTGCATAATATTGAAGTATAAGAATTGACCGCGACTTTCCCAAACTCGTTTTAGATACCTCTTCAACCTTTTGCCTTTGGCGGCTTACCCTCTCACTACTTGGTTAACAACCACTTAGGAATCCACCTTTATTTCAACCTCAATATCCCCCAATGCTTTTGCAACAGAAAGTCCTACTATTAGTGCTTCATACTCAGTTTCGTTGTTTTGAGCATGAGTTTCGCCATGTAATGGTGTTCTCCCCCTGCTTCTTCAATTATGTTTTGAACATGAGTTTCAACAGAGGAGTCATCGACGAAGACTGGCCATGGTTTCCTAACGGGGGTGGCTGCTGCCTCCTGAGGAAAGCCACTGAACTAGGTGATGAAGTCTGCCAAAGCCAGCCCTTTCAATGCACCCCTTGGCATGTAGTCGATGTCGAACTCACCAAGCTCGATCAATTAGTTGACTAGTCTGCCTGAACTATCAGCCTTCTGCAGTATCTTCCCAAGAGGGTGCTCTATGAGTACCTTAATGGGATGGGCTTGGAAGTAAGGTCGAAATCTGCTGGCAGCTATCACTAAGGCGAACGCCAGCATCTCCATTCCTGGGTATCAAGCTTCTGCACCTTGCAGTGTTCAACTGGTGTAGTATGCTGGCATCTAGGCTGCCCCTTCCATTTTGACTAGGGTCATGGATACAATGTGGGGAGATATTGCTAAGTACACATACAGGATATCTCTTGGCTCGAGCAGCTTTAATAATGGTTGGCTAGATAGGGTGAGATAACTTGGACTTTGTCAAGTCCACATCTATTACTTTTATAATGATCAATTTGTTTAACCCAATTAGTTATCTATCCAAATTTTGGTATGCAGAAAAGCTTCAAGGGCCTTGTTATCTTAGAGAAGGGGCACCCAAGCCCACAAGGATGCTAATCATGGGCTAGTGTGAATTGGCCACTAAAGGCCTAGAGCTTAGGAAAAACCCTAACTAGGGTTTTGCATAGGTGGCATCCACATGGAAGAAAGGAGGAGCTTTTAGTCTTCCTAAGAAATTTCCATCATTTGGAACCTAGGAAAGGAACATTTTGGTTATTACAAGTGATGCCACATGGCCAACATGATAGCCAACACCCTGAGTACATTGAACCTAGACATGAAAGTGGAAGAAAGGGAAGAGAGAGAAGAGGGTTTCAAAACCCTAAGGGCCACACACACATGCAATTGTGTGAGTTCCTAGAAGGTGCAATGATTTGGGGCTCCTAGGGAATGTGCAAAATCAGAGGCACAATGTTCTAAGGGACTCTATGGATTTGGCCAAATGAGGATTACACGCCAAGCTATGAAGAACCAACAACCTTTTGCCACTTGTCAAAAGCGTGAGAGTTGCAAGGAATTGCCATGGGAAATGGCACATGGGGAAGCTCAAAGGGCAAAGTCACTACCCACGAGGGCTAGGGTTTCAGCCAAGGCAGATACAATTCGCCATGTGTCACACATGCATTCAGAATGGGGGATTCTAGAAGCATCTAATGATGAGACGTGGAAGAAGGACCTTGGGACAAGGCAAAACCAAGTCCATAGATTCGGCCACCCACACATGCACCCCACACCCACACACCACCCAAGCTTACAGAAGATGAAAGGTTGCCTAGGGAATCAACATGTACATGCCACTCAATTCTAGGGAAGAGGAAGAGGCTTCTAGGGAAATGAGGAGTTTGGCCAACCCCACACATACACACACACCACTTGCCAAGTGGCAAGCCTGCACACATTCATCCTCCCAAGTCCCAAGAATGATCGAGGTTTTGTATTTTGACCTTTTTGCCAAGGTATACATTGAAGTTAGACACATGAGGAAGGGTACTTTTAGAAGCTAGGGTTTGGATGAAAGGGTTCATGCCACTTGTCTATATGCCTTTTGGTTTTCCCATCACAACTCAATGATGGAGAAGATGAAGGGATTTTCGGCCATGGTGCCACATGGCATCCATGCATGAATAACTTGCATTTCCAAGGAAGGAGGGGATGTCTATAAAATGGGAGGGACCAACAGGTGAAGGGGCTTTTGAGACAAATTTTGGATTCCCACTCTTGTGTCATTTCTCCTCCCACAAGGCTACACCATTCTCTCACGATTTCTCTCCAACCAGACACCATACACACACCCTCCCCCTTTGTCCAACCGATCTTACAAGTAACGAAATAAGTGGTGACACCATCCAAGAGGAAGGAACACGCACGGTAAGAGCCATACACCCATCCTCATCCAACACACACACATGGCCACTTTGAGTAAGAAGGCGATCCATGCTTTCTTTTGCACATGGACACTCGAGATAGGGCTAGGGTTCTTCCCAAAGGAATAACCGATCCACCCATAACATTATACATGTGAGCATGTATTTTTGGAAGAATAGAAGGCCATGGCCACCCTCTTGAGTTTGAATTAGGATTATTTTCTCTATAGAGTTAGGCCACATAAGTGAAGTCCGAATGCATGAGGAACATATATAGCCGTGAAAAAGAGTTCATGAGCCATAAGGGAGTAAACCCTAGACACGACACACTCACGCATGCATCCACTCGAATTAGGGTTTTTAGTGCATGCTCGTCTAATGTTGTTTAATGTATTTTCAACTTGCTATTTGTTAACTCATCAGATTTTTTGTAAGTAGACTCTCAACCTACCTTGGATAATGTTTGTGTATGTTGTGTGAACATTGCATTTCTTGTTTCTATTGTATATACTTATATACTTGTTGTTTGATGATAATCTCTTGATTGTAATTGGATTCACATGATGATCTTACCATGCTTAATTGTTTATGATGTTCTCGGATTCTCTTGGTTCAAGTTGTTGGTTGTAATGTGTTTTTGCAAGTCTCAATAATTCGGCCGTGTCTACATCTATATACTCGGGTTTAAACATTATTCTTCTTTTTTGGCATATGTTGAATGTTGTGCCTATGTTGTGGATTGAGTATTCGAATGTTCTAATATTTTCAAGCCATAACCTGAGATGTTATCATGACCCCAGATGCTATGATGGGAGAAATTTCTAGGAAAACTCCTTTGTCCACTTTGCAGTGTTTAGAAATAGAGTGGTATCTCCTGGGTCGACAAAGAATCATCGACAGACCTCGAATGGATCATTGTGTAAAGGATACCAGAGTGAGGTAGCAACACATCAAAAATACGATGAAGGCAAAATATACAAAATGACGTATCATATTGTATATGTGGTGAAGGTGAAATATGTGAATTGCCGCATAAGTTAAGGATTATGACGTAGTCACCATAGTCAAGTGGGCCGTTGGATGACGCGGCAACTAGTGGAGAGCCAACGGTGCATAGGGGAGCTGTGAGGTATCCAACTATATGTTAAAAGAAAGGAACAAAAAAATGAGCTCAAAGATATTCTACATGTTTAATGATCAACATGAAAAGATGGAAAATATGTTTTATTTTTTTAAAAGGTCAAAGTTGCATAAGCCAAGTTTTATGTCAAGCACATGTTCATGCATTCATTTGATGGTTTGTCTTTATATGCCTATGTTATCTGTTGTATGTTGTATGTTGTGAGTTTACTTATTGAGATTTCTCAAAATCTCACCATGATAGTTTCCACTACCATTCCCAACCTGGAATGGCAGAAGTCATGGTAGGTATGCAAGATCTTATAGAGCAATGAATGAGACTAATGAACTAATAGACGATGAGTTTACAGTAGAGGCCAGTTATAATTTTGTCACCGCCATATTCAAGCTCATGGCACAACGTCTTAAAGACATTCTAGAAGCCTTTAATAATGACAACAGGACCAGGTTACCAGAGCCCGAAGAGGCCTCTAAGTTAAAGGAGCACATGGATTTTGTAACCGAGATATCTTAAACAAGCTAGAGATTTCTCTGTTGAGGTAATGGAAGTCGCTTCTAGCATGGGACTTCTTCAACCATAGCCCCTATAGATAGGGGGAATTCTCATGAATGTAACTAGTGATGGGACCTTAGTGCTACTGAAGTTTCCCATTTCTTAAATTATGGTTTTATCTTGGAGGTCCCTTTGTTTTGGGAGATTTTAAACAGTATCTACTTTGGGAGAAACTTGAACAAGTGAAATCATTTTGGGATAATTGGCTTATGGTACAATTTTATTTTACAATTGCTACAAGTCTTACTTAGATTTACATGAATATTTTCATTGTGATTTATTGGATCTGCTAGAATATAATAGGTACATTGTATCTTATCTGTCATGTAAGGGGTATGTAGCCTTGAGTTACATATCCCGACGCTTCAATCACCTTCCAATCCCAAGCAGGGACTGGAGGCGTCACATAGGGCCCCACTTCAACTCCTGGAATGCGTGATTACACTCGTCATCCCATGGGTGCACTTTACACAAGACCCTAAAGAAAGGAAGATATTTATTCGTGGACTTGGACACAAATATGTCCAAAGCTACTACCCTTCCCGTCAGTCATCAAGTCTCGCTTATGTTCTGTGGCGTTTTCATGTTTATGATGGCGTCTATCTTTTCAATGTTGGCTTCAATTCCTCTCTCTGACACGATGAAACCTATAAATTTTCTTGAGTCCATGCGGAATGAACATTTTGCTGGATTCAATGTCATTCGGTATTGGCAGAGTACTGCAAGAGACTCCCTTAAGTTCGTTAGGTGTTGGGCGGGCTCCTTGCTCTTCACTAGCAAGTCTTCGATGTATACCTACATGATCCGCCCGATCTATTTCTTGAACATCCACCAATTTACCAGTCTTGGATAGGTTGCCCAGGATTCTTCTGATCGAAAAGCAAGACCAGGTAGTAGTAAAGCCCCATGTTTGTGATGAACGACGTCTTCTCCTAGTTTAATGGGTTCATGTGGATCTGGTTGTAACCTAAGTAGGCGTCCATGAAGCTTAGCACGCGATGTCCTGCCATGGCGTCGACAATAATGCTGATCTGTGGCAATGGGAAACTGTCTTTTGGGCAGACTTTTTTCAGGTCAGTTAAGTATATACATATTCTCCACTTACCATTTGTTTTCTTAACCAGGACAATGTTGGACAGCCATTTCGGGTAGTGAGCTTCTCTGATAAACCCTACGGTGATGAGGTGATCTACTTCTTTAGCAATGGACGCATACTTCTTTATGCTAAACGATCTTCTTTTCTAACGGACTGTCCTACACAAAGGTCAACACACAGTCAATGCTCGATGACGGTGTTGTCAATCCCAAGCATGTCTTTGTAACTCCATGCAAAAACACAGTGCTCAATCAATAATGATTTCAAGGCCTCTCAGATGTCTAAGGGAGTCATGTTCCCACCTGTGTCATTGTGCCTGGCCGACCCAGGTACAACGTTACTAATTCCAATGGCTCATTTACTTTTGTCTGCTGTAAGTTTTGTTCATCCCGTGCCTCCACGCCTCGGTCAAGAAGAATTGGGGGTGGGTGGACATAATAGCCTTGAGGGTTTTTAGGGTCAATTGCCCTAATATGGCGTTGTTAAATGATGGGGCCTTGACCACCAAAAAGTCAGTCATCGTGGTGGTCGTGCACACCCTTTTCCCACTATGACAAGCATGGTTATGGCCCCGACTGGTTGAATTGTGTCATCGGAGAATGCCTTCAAAAGGCTGGTGAAGGTCGCAGCTTGCTAACGTTTATGTACATCCTGACAAAAGCCTCCCAGAATAAGATGTCTGTGCAACTTCCGTTATCGACCCTAATTTTCCTAGTGGGTGTAATTGGAGACTAGGAGGGTCACCACCAATGCGTCATCGTGTGGGTATGACTGAGTCGCTGGTGTTTGGGCGACCTGTCCATCAAATAGATTTTTTCGTATCTCGCCCTGCGACGTGTGCCCTTCAACTAAAGGCAGAAGCATCGCTCCAGCAAACCCACCAGCTATGGTGCAAATTTATCTGAGATGTGCGTCATCACGATTGTTATTTTGGCGAGGGGGCCCACGACCATCTTCTGTTGCTGACCATCACCTTTTTGGATTGTTGTTTCATCGAGGGTTGCATCCTTACTCTAGTCGCTACCTTGGTTTTTCGTGTTCGACAAGCATTCGCTTGAACTCTCTTGTGCCCGCCAACTTGGAGAGCCTCTTTTTCATTGTGCTACAATCTTCTGTCCATTCGGTGTCCATCTGGTGATACGTGCAAAAGCACTGTGCATTTCTGGCTTGGGTTGGTTCCCTTTTTAGGGAACATTCTTTCTCCTATACAATCAAGTTGTTATGGATGAGTTGGGTACCCTGATCACGTGGGGGCGCCTGTCTGTCGTGCCTTCTCTCTTGGTGGCCCAAGCTAGTCTTCCTATTTGCATCTCCGTTCTTGTCTTCTGACTTCATCTCTCATTTCCTTGGCTTAACTCGACCATAAATGGACTTCTAGTCCACACGGCTCCTAACAAGGCCGTCAAGGTGATTTTTTCATCTTGGTCGTCGTGGTCAACTTCTCCTTGTTGAATCGAGTGAGGTATACTTTTTGGCTTTCCTCCTCTCTCTGCTTCATGGTCAAAAGGTATGCTGCGGGTTGTCGGCACCTGTACTCGCCATAAACTGTGTTAAGAATTGCTTGGCTAATTCTTCAAAACTATCAATTGACCTAGGTCCAAGTGCTCCAAACTAGCCTCTCGCCACGCCCTTTAATATTAATGGGAAAATTTGGCAGGCTATCTCTCCAGAAAAATCATGGAAAGTCATGTGTGCTTTTAAATTCTCTAGATGATCCACAGAGTCTCGGGATCCATTATACAGCTCGATTTGCGGTACTTTGAGTTTCGATAGAAATGGTACTCTAGGGTAGGTTTGTGCGGTTCAGCAACTTTTCAACTGAGGAAGATCCCTCCATGTTTTTCACCATCTATTCTTATATATTGACGACACTACGTAACTCGTCATGCAATCTTTTCTTTTCCAATTCTTCGGCATTTGTTCCTCCACTGCTCTGTGCCTCCCCTTCTGCCTGCTCGTTATGGCTCGGCAACGTGGCTTTGCTAAGTTCAATGTTACAGCGTTTCAGCTCTTTATTCTCCCGCCGCTAGTCTTCCATTGTTTCCATAACCCTTTGTAGTTTCTCCTCAATTTCTGCGAGTTGTACTTCCATGTTTGCAGTAGACGTATCACGGGTCGCTTGAGAGCACGTGGTGTTTGGCATGTGGAAATCACATTGGAGTCCACTAAGAGACTGAAACGATACCTTCAATATCCCAAAGACAGCGACACTGTTAAGGAGTGTTCCACGATCCACCAAAGCCCTCTATCTAGAACAAAAAAAGATGGCGGCCCAGCATGCCTGAGGCACCTCCAATGCGTAAGTCAGTAGTAACACATGGAATGAGTTACCACTAATAATCTAGTTGAATGAGTAGTTATCTACACCCATCACCTTCTTACTGAATATATAGGTGTAGTAGATTATCAATAAATACCAATGATGGTTATCCCCTTGGGTCTGATCTTCTCGTTGCCCTTATCACCTTATTCATTTGACGTTGTACTCTTCTCGGAGATATAGGGTTTATCCCAACTCTCTAGATTAACTATCTGTGTTGTTATATTTGGCAGTTACCAAAGGGAATCTTATTGGCTTCCAAGATCTACTCAAACGATCTCGTTCTCGCTATCCATTGGGATGGGCCTCCAGACTGGGCCCCTTCCTTGTGAAGGACTATAAAGTTCCCTCCAAACCCAGCCCCATGTATGTTAAGAGTTTTAATTTTCACACTCCCAAGTCGAAGAATTATAATTTCGTCCAAATTAAGAAAAATAATCTAAGCATCGCCTCGTCCTATAAAGTCATGTGCCAAGGGTCTTCTTTCCTTCACACATCACATGCAAAATTTCTACTAACATACATATAGCATGTGGGTGTAGGGGATCAGGCTAGGAGGGAAATACGTAATATCTCTTTAGTACTGATCAATAATCTATTTATATATATATATATATAAATATTTATATAGCATGTGCCTGTGAGGAATAACCTCTAATTAATGTGGGCTGCAGAGGATCTCCTGACTATAGGAAAGAAATCCTTCAAATCATGTGAGGCAATCATGTGACTGGTTATAATCATGAATATTCACAAAGTCACATGTTTTGCTTCGAAGGACCTTGACTTTTTCTCCCTATCTTCGATTATACTTTTAATTTATATTAAAAAAAGACGAACTCCGGAGCAGAAATACCTAGCCTTCTCATAAAACAATCAGACAAAATATGCATATTTTAAGGGGGAAGAGGAGTAGGAAGAACGTGAGGGCTAGTGCTGATAGAGATAGCTAGGTAGCCGATCGAGGTTGCAATGCATGTGCTTAACCGGTACGCAGATTTGGGTAAAATGATATGGCAATTTCCATGCTACTTTCCTGACAATTGCCACCACACGTCGTACTCGTACATGCAGTTGGTCCGACATAATTCTCGGAAAAATATATGATGATGATGACAATTCTTTCTCGTTATGCTTTACAGTTTGCATGCTAATTTGAGTCAATTATTAAGCTACCCCATGCCATCATTGTTATAACACGCCCCAGCTCGGTCATCTTCTTTCAAGAATTTAAATGACACACAAGTACTCCACGTTGTGTTGTACGGTTGGCTCAGTATATATCATAATTTCTTAATATGACATCGAATAATTTATAAATAAATCAAATCATAAAATGACGAGCGAATATTTAATAAGCAGCATCACTCAAATAGGTTGAATTAATAGAATGCAAAGAATCTGATGATATCTCATTCAGCCGGCTAGGCACTAAGGATCGACCTTTTATCATGTACATATGGTGGCATTCTGTGAAAGACCAATAATGACTAGCTATCTCGGATGACGGATGTTATTATACATTATATAAAAAAATTTATATATATATTATAATAAAAATAATTTTATAATCTGATAAACAAAATCAAATTATATCAGTTTATAAAATTATGTCTGTGTAATCTCTATATGGATAGAGCATATCTCTTACATATTTTGTGACAAAGAAGATATTATATATAGTTGATCGAACCTTACAAATTCACTTCAATGTTCGAGTGTTCTAAATCATGCGTGTGCTCACATAATTATACGATATTTGTCATTTATCTTATCATCATGAAGACCTTTATTTGGCCAATTCTTTCGTTTTTGTTTGTTTTTTTTTTTTTTTTTTTTCCATTTCAAGTACATCATGAGAGTCCCCTTAGTCAAGTTAGTAGAGTGAGAGAGTTGAGGTGCGGTTTGGATACAAATTTTAAAGATGGTTTCTCATTCAGAGAGATGGTTTCCAATCCAAACGCATTTCGTAAAATTTTAAAGATGGCTTCTTCAAGTGTTTTCAAGTAAGGACATGCAAACTACAAATTTCCAAAAAGTTTATATACTATTACTTAATATAAATATATTTATAAATAATACTCAATTATTATAAATACTATGCAATAATTGGTAGGACCCACAACTATCAAATCTCTAAAAAGTTAAAATCATCACATCTCACTTTTAAATCTAAACACATAAATTTTTAAAAACAATCTCATCTCAATTCAACAATTTCACTCAGTGCATCACCTAGCTAGTTCTCACTCTGACCACAGACCCCTCTTAATTTAGACCATAAATGAGTGCCCAGCTCAACCCAAGAAAAAAGACTTTCAAGTTTGAATCTGCAGGGACCAAGCAGGAGGAGTGTACAAACCTTATCAAGAATGCATGGGTATCTCAGCTAGAAATATTGACTCTTTACAAAACACTCTTCGAGGTCTCTATTCCTATCAAAAGGCCTTAAAAACCTGGAGCAGCACCAAGTACAAGGACTAAGGGAACATACTAAAAGAAAAAACCGCACTTCTCCACTCCTTACAAGACCAAAATGAGGGACACCTAACTGATGACTTAAGGAGGGTGCAACAAGAGGTTAACAACTTATTGAATGATGAGAGTTTAAAATGGCAACAGAGGGCAAAACAGGCCTAGCTGAAGCATGGGGATCGAAACATAGCATACTTCCACAAGTGTGCCAGCCAAAGAAAAAAGAACAATGCCGTCAACAGAATCATTACTAGCTCGGGCCTAGAGACATCAGACCCTCAAACAATTAGCAAGGAATTTCATAAGTTTTTCACAAACCTATTCTCTACCTCCTGCCCAACTAGAATTGATGAATGCCTTGATCCAATGACTCGGGTGATTATTAAGGAAATGAATGCATCTCTCTCCCGAGCTTTCACAGTTGAAGAGATCAAGGAAGCCACTTAAAGTATGAACCCTCTAGGCTCACCTGGACCTGATGACTTCCCAGCCTTATTTTTCTAGGAATACTGGACCACAGTAGGACCTCGGGTTATTGAGGCAGTTTTGGCAGTTCTAAATGGTGTCCATTGGGATAAAACATTGAATGAAACTCTTATAGCCCTCATCCTTAAGAAGCATAATCCTTCTCAGGTCACTAATTTTAAACCAATAAGCCTTTGCAATGTCTTATACAATATCATTGCAAAAACCTTGGCCAAGAGGTTAAAAACTATATGGCCTCACATCATTTCCCCACACAGACTGCTTTTGTCCTAGGGAGACTAATAACAGACAATGTAATAGCAGCTTTTGAAGGTTTACACACCATGAGGTCTAGACTAAAAGGAAGGGATGGCTACATGGCTCTGAAGCTAGACATGAGTAAAGCATACGATCGTATTGAATGGCAATTTCTGAAATCTGTTTTGATGAAGATGGGTTTTGTAGCAGCATGGATTGATTTATTTATGAATTCTGTCTCATATGTAACTTACTCTCTCATCATAAATGGAGTACCTCAGCCTCCTTTTTGCCCCACTCGAGACATTAGGCAAGGAGATCCCATTTCCCCTACCTCTTTATCTTGTGTACTGAAGCTCTAAGTTGTATCCTTAACAAAGTAGAAAACTCAGGTCTCATCACCAGCCTCCCAATCAGGAAAAATCATTTGCACATTAATCACCTCTTTTTTGCAGATGACCCTCTTCTTTTCTGGAAGGCCAACTCAATTGAATGGAGCCAGCTATATCACTTGTTGGACCTCTATGAACAAGCTTCAGGGCAAAGGTTGAATAAAGACAAGACCTCAATTTATTTCAGTAGCAGTACACAAGAAGAGACAAAAGCCTTCATCACTAGCATTGCTGGCATTAGAGGAACAACTTCCTATGAGAAATACTTGGGCCTACCAGCCTTAATAGGAAGAGCAAGGAGGCAATCCTTCATAGGTATCCTAGACAAAGTGCAAACCAAGATCAGCAGCTGGAAATCAAAACTATTGTCACAAGCAAGGAAAGAGACCCTCATCAAAGCAATAATCCAATCCATCCCAACTTACAGCATGGGGATTTTCGAACTGCCAAAACTGCTCCTGCATGAACTTTGCAAACTTGTAAGATATTTCTGGTGGGGGCAGAAGGCTCAAGAACATAAAACTCATTGGGTAACCTGGAGACAGATGAACAAAGCAAAGATTTCAGGAGGTCTGGGACAGAGGGACTTCAAAAATTTTACTATTCTCTCCTGGCTAAATAGTGCTGGAGAATTATCTCCTCACCAACCTCTCTAGCTACCAGGGTTCTTAAAGTAAAATATTTCCAAAGAAACACCTTCCTCTCAGCAAAACCTGGATATAACTCCTCCTTCCTATGGCAAAGTTTTGTATCTACCATCCCCTTGCTTGAGAAATGACTGATATGGCGCATTGGTGATGGAAAGTCTACAAGGATTTGGAAAGAGAAATGGATTTCCCTACAATCCACCTTCAAACCCTAAAGCTCAATCAGATTTTGACATGAGGACTCTCAAGTTGAGATGCTCATTGACAGGCAAACTAATCAGTAGAACCAATCACTAGTTGAAGCTATATTCAATAGGGAAGAAGCGTCCATCATCAAGAGAATCCCCCTCAGCCCTTTCCCAAAACCTAATAGGCTGAGTTGGAAATGTACCACCTTGGGTAACTTCACTATAAAAAGTGCCTATCACCTAAAGTCTGATGAGTTGGATCAAAGGCAGGGCCAATCTTCAAAACCTATAAGGGAACTTTGGACAAAACTTTGGCATATTCACATTCCTCCTGCCACCAAAAACTTCCTGTGGAGGGCCTGATTAGATGCCCTACCTACCAAAACCAAACTTTTCCGAAGAAGGATCATAGAAGAGGATATATGCCCAATATGCAAGCTATAACCAGAAATAATCGAACATGCCCTTGGTGCTACCCATCAGCTCAAGATGTATCGAGTCAAAGTGTGAGGAAGCTTCAAAAATCAAGCCTATATCCACAAGGTTTTAGCAATATGGTAGACACCTTATTTGAATTACTAGAGACAGAAGAAATGATGATCTTTGCAATCACAGCATGGAAAATTTAGAAAATGATGAATGACTTTATATTCCAATAGGTTTTTCAGCACCCTAACTCTCTCAACCAACAAGTCGAATCCATGGTGGAGGAACTAAAACTAATCCAACAATCTGCCAATAGCCTTCAAAGACACAAAATGCCCCTCCACACTAGGAAGCACCCCCTCATGGTACTCTTAAACTCAACTGGGATGCTGCTCTAGACAAAATAAATTGCAAGGTAGGAGTATGGATAGTGATCCGAGACTGGGAAGGCCAGGTAAAAGCAACTAAGAGAATGAAGCATGATCTGTTCCCTTATCCCTTACTAGCTTAAGCTTATGCAGCTCTTCAAGCTTCAATTTTCTGTAAGTCCCTAGGAGAACAGGTTATAGTCATGGAAGGTGATTCTCTGCAAGTTGTTCACTGCCTACAAGCTAACAATGATTCTGACTCCTATGTGGGAACACTGCTAAAAGACACAAACGCAACTATGAATTCCTTTGATTTATGGACTGTTAAGCACACCTTAAGAGCATGTAATACTCTAGCCCATGCTTTGAGCCGTGATGCTCTTCATATGTGTGATAGCATTATCTTTATAGCTAGATGCCATCCCTCCGTGTATCCAAACCTTGATTTAATCAATAGACGTTTTTATTCTCGAAAATAAAAATTACTATTTATAAATTATCTCACTTCATCCCATCTCATGGAGCCTCATCCTAAAGAGTACTAAATTTCAAGTTCAGCTTATAAAACTCCTAAACATGATTATATATAGGTGATTATATATAGGTAGAGGACCGATTGATTCCAAAGCCTAACACGTAAGAAATACGTGCAACTGACGCCACATTAATTGTTTCATGAAAGCCATTCTATTCCCCATTCACATGGCTTTGGCAATTGGCATCAAATTTATGTTGCCATGTGTATTTGGCCAGTACGACTAGATAGACGATTATTGTCCATATGTGCCTGTTTGCTTTCAAGTTTCAAGAACACTGGCCGTGTCGTGTACGTACGAGCGAGGGTCCACTCCATACTTGATTGACTCCTTGATTCCATTAAATTTTGGTTAATCATTCACACAAAAAAAATATACTTTTGCTTTTTGTCTTGAGTACTGATAAAAATTGTTCTCCAGCTCGGCTATAATTTGTGGGGTAGGTACCTTCATCACCCATCCATCCATCCATCATGCTGGCCAAAGAAAAGGACGATTCTCCAACCACTTATTGTGCATGATATCTCTTTCCCCTTTTCTTCTATTTTAGTTGTCATTACCTAAAATGGGCATCATTTTCTTCTCCTTTAACATTAAAAATTATGTCTTGTTCTGCAGTCCCTTGAAAATCGAAGCATAACTCAATTCCTTGTACTTTTTTATTGGCTAATTTGCATAGTTTTAGTGAGCATGCATAATACAGATTTGTTATAATCAGTCATTATTTACCCTCACATCAGATAATTTTTTTCATTTTTTTCTTTATAAGATGTGAAGTATTCGAATGAATAGTAACTAATTAGCAGAATTATTCAATAGCATAATAGCATAGGCAATAGGGTGAGTGAAGAAAACAATAGGAAAGGAAAAATCCTATCTTTTACCCGTCATGTATGTTTATGTCGCTTTCGCCCCCGCTGTTACGTCTCTTATGGCATTTTTCCAGTGTCATCCTGCGTATAATCAAAGGGCATTTTAATTATAACTAGTGGTCATACTTTTTTATTGTTTTTATTTATCTGTCTTTTAATACTATTACCTCAAAAAATGATGAAAAATGATAATTAAAAATACCATAAAAACTATCTTTTTATCGCTATATTTCGTTACAAAAGAAATTCTAGATTCAACCATTTGCTTTGCAATTAATATTCCCTCTATAGTGATCATGAAGGTTTCATCCATGATAATCAGAGGTCTGAGTCTAATCTAGGTATATAGAAGATGAAGCATTAACAAAATACACAATGCTAAAGGAAACCCTACCTGCAACAAGAGCATACATACTTAAAAGAACTGCTTTGTGTGTTCTTAGGTATATATACTCCACATATTTATTTTGAAAAAAATAAATAAATCTGTGATTTATATGAAAAACTACATATTTTAATAGTAAGTTTCACTTTTTTTAAAAATAATGCATGAAATTTGCATA
>QEOT01122431.1:0-27768 GCA_003123785.1 Pterocarya stenoptera | reverse complement strand
TCGTTGTTGATACGGTTGATTTTGTTGTTGTGGTTGTTGCTGTGCATGTCTCCGTTGTTGTTGGTCTTGGACTCCTCCAAGCCCAGAAGACGAGGAGGCCGATGGTTCGGGTTTGAAACGAGACCTAGCTGCACTAATCGTAGGATTGGGCTGTAATGGGTGTCGCCGTCTATGTACATCTGAAATGGAGGAGGAATTAGGACTAATTATACGATGGCTACTCGTGGTAGTGGCAGTACTAGTAGTGGTAGTAGTGGGGAAAAAGGCCTTGCAAAGTTCTTGCAATTCATGGAAAGCATTGGTTCTGGGCTCTGCAAGAAGGGGAAAAGATAACAAGTCATTTTCCTCCTCAAAAGTTAGAGAGGCCAGGCAAGCCAAAGGGTCTTCTGAGGCGACGGCGATGCTGGTGTTGGTGGTGATGCTGTTTTTGTTAGCGGCGGATTTGCAACTCCGCACCACCGCATGTAGATCCCAGTCCTCGGCCATCGACTGATCAACACTTACTATATACCACCGGCAGCCAATGATCACCTAGAAATCCCCCCCTCCCACAATATTTCTGATCTCTGCTCCTTCTTGCTATACCCTCAGCCCACAATTAGCACTGAGAGAGAGAGATCAGAGAGAGAGGACAGCGCTGACTTTTGGGTGTAAGGGAGGTGAGAGGAAAAGATGAGCACTGACTTGGTAATTCGTTAATTATTTATAAAAGGGCAAGAAACAATAGCTCATTAAAATATTTTAAGTATAGAATTAAGAGAGAGAATTAGGAGGGTGAAGGGCTTTGCCGTTTTGTGGGGAGTGGGGGCAATACTGAGTTAATTTAGAGGCCAGTAAAGAGACACAAGTTGGGGTTTCTTTGCTTTTCCATTGACTTTGTAGCAAATGTCAAAGTGGGCCAAAAGGCTAAAAGCAAGGTGGCATTGAAATCAAGGAAGGAGGAGGGTCCCCAAAAAAAAAAAAAAAATGTGCCCACCTCCACCTCCACCTCCACCTCCAAATGCTTTTAACTATTATGTCTTTGTACTCGAAATCTAATTGGGTTGGTCGCGTGCGTGCAAACGGGAGGGTTTTGTGTTCGGGGGGTTGGGGATGAATGCAGGTAATTTTTTTGGTAGTAACCTGTGGTGGATCGATCGGCATAGCTTGTCTTACAATTGGGCTACATTCCATCCTGTGTTTCAACTTCAAGCACGTACTCCTTCCTGGGAGTGGGGCTGCTATCACGCACTGGGTTGGATTGGAATAAAGAAAAAAGGTATACCAATTTGGAAATGGAATCTGAAGCCAGTCCCACTCTCTTTGATTACTTACCACTGGCCCCTAGATATATATAAATATATATATATATATTTATATATATATATTATAAAGTTCGGATCACTCAAGTTCTTGAGTTTTTAAGCTTAATCGTTCAAAGTTTCAAACTTCACATGATTTTTCTAAAATTGAGTCGTCATTTAATTCAATCAGATAATTTGAGAGGATTCTTATTCTTAGATGACCGAGTCTTTAATTTCTTTTACTTTAGATTTCTTAATCTTGAATAAATCAAAGTTTTACTTTGTCATTTTGTTAGTTTAATTGTAATACGCGCGTTGGGTTGCTTGAAGGTTACATTAATTATTACTAGAAATGAAGCCATCAATGTCATGTGAATCCTGCAATTACCTTCCTCAATTAACCTTTTTATACTACGTTACTCGTGTAAATGGTAAAAGAAATTAAAATGCTACTTTGTTCACTCTATTTGCTCATTCATGTTGATATCAGTGTATTGATATTTTTTTATATTTTTTAAAAATGTTTTAAATTGATAAAAAAAATATAAATTAAAAAATTAAAAAAATATAAAAACACAACTTTTAACTAGCGATCAAAATAAGGGTCGCTACTCAAGCGGAAGAGTAGCCGCTCATAGTAAAAGTGATATATAGCAAGCAAAGTGGTGATAAAGAAATAACCACGACGACGTCGCATTAAAAAATAATAATTGTTAAAGGTAAAGATCAAATCATGACTTATATTAAGAATCGATTGAGCTGGGTTGCCCGCCCGTCGTCTCTTATTAATTGTTACTTGTAATTGTTTTTATTAAAGTGCATGGCATGGTTTTCAAGAATAACTAGCAGACATTAACATTAGTACATGATATTAAGTTCATTGATTTCAGATCTCAACGAACATATATAATAATATATTCCACGTGTATTCATGTTAGCAAGCATTTTTAATGTACGTGAATGCCCTAGCTAGCTAGCTAATTGTTACCTCGTACATGATGTGATTAATCTTTCTGATGAATAATATATAAAGAAAATATATAATAATATACATATTATATACATGCCCTTTTTTATTTTGTATTGGATATATATATATCTATAATACTGATGATCATCTTATATGTGTAAGCGAGATATATAGGGACGCCTGATATATATATATATATTAATATCATCTCATGAATTATATAGATATGGTTACTTATAAAAAAAATGAATTATATATATATATATATATATATGGTTTAGATGTGGTGATGATGGAATACTGACGGCCCTGTGATCGAGATCCTCCTATCGATGATGCCAGAAACATCTTTGCATGGGCTCCACACCACACCCATAAAACTAAAGACAAAAAGTGAAAGAAAAATATGTTCCGATCTTGGTCGTCTTGTAAAACAAGTTATATATATATAATATATGTGGAGTTACTTTCGATTTTGATGATGTAGTATTGGTGAAGAATCGTGAACCATTGAAAATGGGTGTGATTTTTTCTGCCTTTTAAGGCTGCTTTTCGTTTTTTTTTTTTTTTCCTCTTTTAATCTTTTTAATTTACGTGAGAATCTTTTGCATTTTTAACGGTGGGTGATTTTGTGGCATCGTACGTAAATGTGGACATGAGTACACGTAAGTGTGAGGCCTATAGGTTTGGTAATTTTGGCCTATCCTTGTCATGATCTTAATTTGGTAGTATTTCTTTTAACTCTGCAATTAGTGATCTAATTAGTAATTGTGGAACATGACCTATAATATATATATATATTATAAATATTGTAGCTAATTAACGCTAGCATTCTCCATTTTCTCTCTAAAGCAACCTCTCAAAAAATTCAGGTTAGAGGAGGGGAGTTGGAGCTTCGGCTCCTCCCTCTCTCATTCATCCTCCCTCTTCTCTCTATTTTTTTTTTTTTTATCTTTTCTATTTTTGTGTGTTTTTCTTTTAAAATAAGGCAAAATGCTGATCTGTTTTTCTCCGGAACTCGGTGACCACCACGACCCCCACCGCAAGATTTCTAAGGCACCGATCCTTCAGACGGGTGAAGAATCTCGTTGAACAGAGCAGCATGTGAGCCATACAAGCAATCCAAAGTGCGTGCATGAACCACAATCCCTGTATTTGCTTTTTTGATTTCCTCTAAAGTTGAAAATACGGATCTACAGCTTTTCAAGCTGTATTTCGCTATGTATCATTTATGTTTTCTGTTAATTTCTTTTGTTTTAGGTTAATAATAAAAAAAAAGAAATAGTCTCTTGGACATTTTGTCCATAGAGTGAAAGTCCTCTCCTCTTTTGGAGGGTGGGGTTTGAAATATCTGCTCTAAGCAGAGTGTAGTCTCTCAAACGGTTTGACTGTAAAGAGTTCTAGAAGTTAAGACCATACCAGTTACAAAAGAATTTATGTATTGATGGAGCTTCAATCGTGAGTAATTGGCTTGTAATCTAAATTTTCTCTTATATATATATCAATCACAGTTGTAACTTCGCTTTCACAAATAAATAAATTCTATTTTCCATTAAAAAAAAACGCTAGCTCGAAGATTAGTCGACTCATTTATATATATATAAATATATATAATCACTTTATTCTTATTTTATGCGTAGTGATGTGCCATTATATCTTTTAATCCTTAAAATTCTCTTTTCTGAAAACCAAGTGATCTAACAATTCATGCTTATTAATGCCGCATCACAATTAATGCAATAGCAATGAGATGAAATATATATTTATATAAAATAACTTTTCTTTTTAAGTAATATTTTGTTGTAACATGCACGAGTACTTATATACTCTACATGAATTTTACTCTCTCCTTGATCACAAGATGATCATGATGGAGGAATTAAATAACACTATACATATGGCAAGAAAGAGATCTGGAAATTGAGTAATACACTATAAAAAAATTGTTTATTTGTAGTCAGTTAATTTCAACGAAATGATTATTTATAGTTAAAATTAGTCATAAATAGTCACTTCACCGTAATAGCTACAAAAGTCTATTTTTCTTGTAGTGATATCATTATTAGTGTACATATATATATATATATATAACATAAGTGATACTTCGTTTATAGCAATTAATATACATATATATATATGTGCCTAGCTTTTAATTAGCATGCATATATAAGTACTAGTACTGAACATGCATAGCGTCAGAAAAAAAAAAGTACTGAACATGCATGCACCTAGGTAGCTAGCTAGTAATTAATTAAAGAGTACTACTGAATCTGGACACAAAAGCACATAGGTTTGAGCACTTGTGTTTTTCTCTAGCTAGCTAGCTATTTGCTTTATTTTAAAAACAGTTATGTTAATTTCATGTTTATGAGATATATAGTTGCATGGAGGTACGTACGTACGTACGTAGCAGTCCAAGATCAGAAAATTATTGCAACATTTATTGCAAATTATTGCAATCTCGATTATTTATGATCAAGATCAGAAAATTAGATCCGATTAATTAATTGGCAACATGTACCATTATTGCATGCCCTGCCTAGAGATTCTATTAATTAAAAATAGATATATAATATAGACGGATCGGAGGAAAACGTCGTTGTTTTAATTAAGGCCGTGATTTTCTGGATAATTAACAACGTCAACACATGATTAGAAGTAATACATGATGATGATGTCTTCTAACCCCCAAACAGTCTGGATCAGAAGGTTTTTAATAACTCATTTAAATTTAAGCTTTCCTTAAAAAATATTTATTATACCTACTTAATTAATAAAGATATAGATCGAGACAATTAATTAAAAGTACTTTTTGTATTTTATTATATATATGTATAAGGTTCAAATTATTAAGCATATATATATATAGGAACAAAAAAAAGGGATTAATAGCGAATTAAGAACATATATATAAAATTAGCTTCTAGAAATATATAAAGTATATATATCATGTGTCTCTTACGTACGTGCATGATGTTTATCCTTTTGTTCCTTTTGATCAAGATCATCCAATAAAAAAGAAATTAAGATTAAAAAAATGAAGCAATAAAATATTTGCAAAAGAAAAACCTCAGATCGATCACCACTTTTTACGTACTAATCTAAATACTAATTAATTAAGAATATTAAGAGCTGCCAAAATTGAAAGACTCAGGTAAGTAGCATTAACAATGGTCGTGATTTAATTTGTGAGAGATCGATCATCAGGATATATATATATATTTATATATATAGACATAGAATTAAATATTCTTTAATGATATAATGACAAAATGAAATGGGTGCTTCTAAAGGAAGCTTAAGATTAAAGTGATCATGTAATTTGGGACCACCACTACTACCACCTGATCATCTAGTGCATGCAAACAATTCCCTATCCTTTTTGTAGGACCGAAGTAGGGTCCAAAGTTTTAGTTTGAGGAATAAGATCTTCGCGATTATAATAGATTATTGCTCAAAAAAGCCTTTTATCTTTGCAGGTTGGCCGGTTTTGATCTCCATGCAACTTTAAAAAATGATACTTAGAAGTTTTTTTCTTCAAATTAAACCTTTATATAATTAATATATAAGAGGAATCCTAGCAGCTCCAAACCACTAATAATGGCAATTCCAAAGATCATTCATATATATTATATATTACTTCTAATTAATGATCAAATAGTTTAAGTTAACTACTAATTATATAAAGAAATGGAATATTCTTCTCATGATCATGAGTTATTATTAGCTATATATATATATATATATAACATGAATAAATTCATGGGCTTGGATATTTTCACATCATGATCGATCTCATCATGTATGTACGTACGTACTAGTACTCATGTGTTTTAAGTTTTAACAAGGTCTAACAAAATTTATAAGAAAACACTTGTATTAATTTTCTCTCAAATATCACGATATGATTATATATTGCATGCTAGATCTGTCAGCTTGATGAACAGACATATATAATATATTAAATGTGCCCATGAGTTTATTGTACGTATGGGATCAAAGGCACAGCTAACAAGTTGGCCGCAATAAACTTGAAAACCTGTTAGCTAGGTCTAGACTCTCCTCATGATCACTCGAGTCAAGAGATACATCATTACTACAACTTTATATATATAGAAACCATACTGTACTTGTGGTCTTTCTAATTCAAGTTGACAAGATTAGACAGATGCATAGGACAGGAAAAAGCTTCTATATAGATATATATGTGATCTTAAAGTGACCGTGAAAGATGGGATTGTCATTATCTTGGGGATCTTCCGTTATTCTTTCAGCTTTGAGATCAGAGGGAAGAAGATCAGAGAAGTGGGTTTGGCAGACATTGAGACAGCCCCGGGGGGTGGGGGACATATATACATTACACCATGTGTTAGATCAGTGGGAAGGGCCACAGACCGTGAGGACTGAGGAGATAGAGATGGAAAGCACCAACAATTATCACCACCACTATCAGTATCAGTTTGATCAGTATGGACGTCATTGGATTGTAGTAGTTTGAATTATAAACTCATTCTTCTTCCCGATCATCATTGTTTTAACTTTCTAGTAGTAGTTGTATGCATTTAATTGAGACATTATCGTCCTCTGTTGTGCCTCTTCCATCATCAAATACGAGTGCAGAATCGTTGCCAGAAATGGAATTAACTGCTGAACCCCACAGTACTTCCATGGTGCATGCATGCATGCTATATATGTATGGTCGAGTTGTAAAGTGTTCTTAGTGCTGCTCCAATGAATCAAGCTGGGATTTATTACTTTCATCTTTCACCATAACAAATCAATTAATGATGCTATTGATTTATAATCATGAGGCTCTTCTCGGCTAGCTAGCATAGTAAGGCAACTATGGATTCGGCTACTGATCATATGCCTCATCCTCTTGCACCAGACCAGCTCCCATGATTGCTGCCTTCATATCTCTCTGATATTACTTTTCTTGTATACTTGTTAAGCTCCAGCTGTATAGTCAACTCTTGTAATTCTATATGTACATGAATACAATTACTCCACTTGATATTGAGGGAGATTACAACGTTTGCAATACTATCATTGTTTTATTATGATATCAGAGCATAGGTCTTGAGTTCAAATCCTGACTCTACACTTTACTCCAATTAATTAAATATTTCACATGTTGGTCCACCCATTGAGGGAGAGCCTAACCCACACGTGAGGGGGAGTGTTAAGATATAAAATAAATAATAAAATTTATCTCTTTCCATCAGCTTAAGCTTTTGAGATAAGTAGTGATTTCACATGGTATCAGAGCCAAAAGACTAGAGTCTAAGAGAATCCCGCTCCCACGACATCCACTACCATTTTAGCTAGTCACTCACTTGACATCCTCCATTTTTTTTTCCTCTAGACAATGTCTTTTTCTACCCCACTTAGCCTACAAAACCTTGTCATCATAAAACTCACTAAGGATAACTTCCTTCTATGGTGAGCACAGATTCTACCATATCTCAGAGGCCAACAATTGATTGGCTATGTTGATGGAACAATCCCATGTCCTCCACCAACAATTCATATTACTTCCAAAGAAGATGACAAAATCCAAACTATTCTCAATCCAGAATTTTCTCAATGGTACAACCACGATCAGGTAATCCTTGGTGCCCTCATGTCTTCTCTTTCGAAATCAGTTATCACCCACATGGTGGGCCTTGAAACATCCAAGGATGTTTGGTGTGCTCTTGAGCGCATGTTTTCCAACCATGCACGAGCACGAGTGGTAGGCATACACCTTGAATTATCCACTCTCAAGAAGGGCAACATGTCCATGTCCGAATACTACCAACGCGTTAAGACCTCTGCTGATACATTAGCAGCAGTTGGTGAACCATTTCGTGATTCTGAATTCCTCACATATATTCTTGCTAGCCTTGACACATCCTATAACTCTATTGTCACTTCTATTTCTACCAGAGTTGATCAGTTTTATCTTGAAGATGCATATGCTCATCTGTTAAGCTTTGAACTCAGACTTGAGTAGCAAAATTATGTTCTTGATATAGCCATTGGGTCAGCAAATTTAGCCACACAAAATGATCATTTACGTGGCCGTGGTGGAAGGAACCCTCAATGATCCATTCAAAATAGTCGAGGCAGGCACAACCGAGGTCGAGGTCGTGGGTCACAAGGCAATTTTTCTAGAGGAGGATGGCGTCTTGTTTGCAAATATGTGGAAAAAGTGGTCATAATGCAGTGGAGTGTTATCATCGGCTTGACTTGTCTTAGCAAGGTACCCACCCACCTATGCAAGCTTTTGTGACCCATCCACAAACATCCAATGATCCAAATTGGTACATTGACACTAGCACCACGCATCACCTAACCAATGATTTTCAAAATTTAAATCTTGGTGCTAAGCCATTCCATGGAACAGAGACCATCCAAGTTGGGGATGGCGCAGATTTGCCTATTAGTCATATGGGTTCCTCCTAACTTTCTCTTGACAACTCTACTTTTAAGTTGAAGTCCATTTTGCATATGCCTCACATTAAAAGAATCTTGTGTCTATGAGTCAATTTATGGTAGATAATAATGTTTTTATTGAATTTCATGTAGGGTATTTTTCTATGAAGGACAAATGCACCAAGAAGCTCATGTTCCGCAAAAAAACTGAGGGTGGTCTCTATCCTTTCTATCCTCCTCGTACACCACAAGATTTCTCTTGTTAGCGTGTTCCGTTGGATGTGTAGCACTCTCGTCTTGGCCATACTTCATTCCAAATTGTCAAGCAACTCACTTCCAAGGCATCCCTTCCAGTTTCCTCAAATAAAGTTCCAAGTGTTTGCAACTCTTGCCAACATGGCAAGAGTCATCGTCTTTCTTTTTCACATTCTAGTCATGTGTCAAATGGTCCATTACATTTAATCTTTTCTGATGTATGGGGCCCTTCTTCTATAATGTCTAAAAGTGGTGATAAATACTACGTTTCCTTTGTTGATCATTTCAGCAAATATTCGTGGATTTTTCCAATTCCTACAAAATCATCTATTTTTTCAATTTTCTTTCCAAAAACTTATTGACCATTTATTAAATTGCAAAATCAAATGTGTTCAAACGGATTGGGGAGGAGAATTTCGCATACTCCACACCTTCTTTAGCCAACATGACATCACCCATTGGATTTCTTGCCCCCATACTTCCCAACAAAATGGGACGGTTGAATGCAAGCATTGACATATAGTCAAGAGTAGTCTTTCCCTCTTATCTCATTCTTCCGTTCCTACCTCATATTGGGATGATGCATTCTTCATGGCCACCTTTATTCTTAATTGTCTACCAACATCACCATTGCATAAACTGTCACCTTTTGAAAAATTGTTCAACAAAAGATCTGACTACTCTATCTTACATGTGTTCGACTATGCATGTTGGTTGTACCTCCACCCATACAACCGCCACAAAATTGACTTCCGCTCCAAAAAATGTGTCTTTCTTGGTGTTAGTAAAAAATCACAATGGTTACCAGTGCTTGGACTACTGAAAAAATATGCCTCACGACATGTGGTTTTTGACGAGAATCACTTTTCTTTTTCGACTCTTCCAGTTGATCAATCTCACTCGTCCCTCTCATTACTCCTTCATGCACGAAGCTTTCCGCATAGGGCACCACCTGTCTCTCCCTCACATTACATATCTCNCCTCACGACATGTGGTTTTTGACGAGAATCACTTTTCTTTTTCGACTCTTCCAGTTGATCAATCTCACTCGTCCCTCTCATTACTCCTTCATGCACGAAGCTTTCCCCATAGGGCACCACCTGTCTCTCCCTCACATTACATATCTACTCATTCGGTGCTGGCTTTACCCGATTCTAGTCCATCCGTAGATCACGCCAACGATTCTTCCCATATATTCATGCCAACGTCACCTGCCAACGTCACCTGCCAGTTTTGACAACTATGTTTCCTTTGATCATGCCGTTCCGTCTACTAGTTTGTTGATCACGCTGAAAATTCTCAACCTACCAGTCCATCTTCTGATCACCCCCCCATAGTAGGTGCTCCTTTCACACGCATTCATCTTATGCATACAATCAGCTAAGCTACATTGTCAAACAAGAAAAAAAAAATTGATGAATTCCCTACACCACAGACCTTTATGGAAAACTTGAGTCCAATTCCTGATGATCCAAGATGTTATTCATGTGCTGTTACTTATGAGCCTTGGAGGAATGCCATGGATGCTAAATACTCAGCACTTATACAGAATTATACCTATCAGCTTGTTCCTTTTCAAGAAGGTATGAATTTAGTTGGCAACAAGTGGGTCTACTATGTTAAACGAGATTCCAGTGACAAGCCAATACGTCACAAGGCACTGCTTGTGGCTAAGGGCTATCATCAATAATCGAGGATCGACCATGGGGACACCTTCAGTCTGGTGATCAAGCCAACCACCATTCGCTTGGTTCTTACTTTTGCTATTTCTCAGCAATGGCTCATCCAAACAGATTGACATATCAAATGCGTTCCGACATGGCTTCTTGAATGAGACAGTTTTTATGACACAACCGACTGGGTATGTGGATAAACAATTTTCTCATCATATCTGTCGTAACAAAAGTTGTTGTATGGTCTAAAACAAGCTTCCCGTGGGTGGTATGCCTGCTCAAGTTCCAAGTTGCTTGATTATGGGTTTCTTAATTTCAAATCAAATACTTCCCTCTTTATTTTTAATTCTCGTGGCATACGAATGTTTGTTCTTGTGTATGTGGATGATATACTTATCACAGGGTCCTTTCAAGTTGCAGTTACTTCTCTGATTAGATTTCTCAATGTTGAGTTTTCTGTCAAGAATCTCGGCCCCCTCCACTTCTTCCTTGGTATTGAAGTTGTTCCTACACCTAATGGACTCTTGCTGAGTTAAAAATGATATGTTCTTGATTTATTAACTCGAACCAACATGTCGAATGCTAAGGCCATGCCATCTCCTATGTCGACCAACTCCCACCTCTCTGTATTTGATGGTGCAAATTTTTCTGATCCTAGTCGTTATAGGAGTGTTGTTGGAGCCCTTCAATAGCTCTCTCTTACACGTCCCGATATAGCATTCTATGTCAACAAGGTGTGTCAATTCATGCACAAGCCCATGGATAAACATTGGGCTGCTGTAAAACAAATCTTGCGTTATCTTCGGGAGACTGCCGATTTTGGGTTGTTGTTGCACCCAAGTCCCTTGTTCCAACTCTCAGTTCTCTCCGATGTCGATTGGGCCAGGAGCCCTATGACAAAAAATCTACAGGGGTTATTGTGTCTTCCTTGGTCATTCCTTAATTTCTTGGAGTTCGAAGAAACAACCAACCTTGGCTAGGTCGAGTACCGAGTCTGAGTATAAGGCAGTTGCGAATGCTACATCGGAATTACTATGGATTAAATCTCTTTTACATGAGCTGAGAATTTGCTCTACTAAGTGTCCAAGCCTCTGGTGTGATAATCTTGGGGCAACAATTTTGTCGACCAATCCAATTCTCCATACACGTACTAAGCATGTTAAGATTGATTATCACTTTGTCCACGAACAAGTTCAAAAAGGGGCTCTCAATGTTCAGTTCCTACTTAGCGAGTCCCAACTTGCGGATGCACTAACGAAACCTTTACCCACTGCGAGATTTCAAGCTCTTCATGCCAAGCTGTGCGTTTGATCCCTCCCACTCAACTTGAGGGGGGATAATAAGGCAACTACGGATTCGGCTACTAATATGCCTCATCCTCCTGCACTAGACCAGCTCCTGTGATTGCTGCCTTCATATCTCTCTGTTATTACTTTCCTTGTATACTTGTTAAGCTCCAGCTATATAGTCAACTCTTGTAATTCTATATATACATGAATACAATTACTTCACTTGATATTGAGGGAGATTACAACATTTGCAATATTGTCATTGTTTTATTATAGCAGAAGAGGTGTATTAAAGTGCTGATCTGACTTTTTGATGTTTGGTTAATTTCAATCAACATAATTTCTTTTTCGGGAAAGGAAAGGTAGTAGACAGAGCATTTCATTTATCAAAGGCGTGATGTAAAGTCTTCGACACATGTTACACGTATACATCTTGTTGCGGGAACTTTCAAGTTAACCTTGTTTGTTTTCGTGACTAAAATCCAAAATTTTGAAAACTTTGAAAATATCCCATCTCATCGTTACAACTTTTCTAAATCCTCATACAAAATAAAATAAACAATTCAACTTTTTCAAATCCCAAATAAATATAATATTAAAAAATATATTCTAACAATACTTTATTCAACTTTTTAACTTTAATCTCATCTCATCTCCAAAAACAAATAAGGCCTTAAGTGTCCACATTAAAATGTTGTAATAGTTTTTTAAATGTAATTTTCTTTAAGCGACAGAGTAGAGTGGTTAAAATATCATTACGCATTGCCCTTTTTCTTTTTGGTGGGGTGGGGGGCGCCTAAGATCTTGCAAAAAGCATATATGCTTTCTACATGTTATACATGGCTTGAAGATTGTGGAGCCACCAGTAGTCACATGGAAGAATAATCCCAAATGTCAATCAAGTAGATACATAAAGCAACTGCAATTGAGCATATGAACATGCACGTACGTCGACCAATATATATATATATATATATTATGGTCTAGATTGTACTAAGGCATATTCAATGAAGAGTACAGTACCGATAACCCACATGAATGATGAAACCGGGAGGGTATTTGGCAGATAATTATTTATATTCTGGTAAGAGTGAAATTAATAATATCTCAAGGCCAAGATCCAGACAGTTAACAATCTTGTGACACAGATATGTTACTCGAACACATTTGAAAGAAGGTTAAATTTTGGAGCTGGAGCTAATTACACAACTTCCAATTGTAAAAGCGTCACCATACAAAGAACCTCCTATTCCTAAAAAAGCCCTCGCTCATTTCAATGACCATGAATCATGAATGCTCAACATACCATTAACAACACCAAGAAAGATCTATTCTTGTTCTGTTGTGCAAACATCTAACAACTCAAAAAAATTTAGCCAACTAATCGTCAATATCTATTTATAATCACCCTTTACAACATTGATCAGATGGTCAAACGTGAATTTAGACATAATGCATGCCTTTGGACAGACACCCAAGAAGCGAGCATCCAAGCAAGAAATGACCTGTAAAACAATGGATTACCATACCCCCCACCCTTTCTCTCTCTCCTAATTTTGCCTTCCTTTTGGTGGGAACGGAATATTTTTTCTTTCCAGTGATAAATATCACCACAGCAAAGCAACTATCTTTTCTAAATATTTCTGCCACGTACCCATCGCGCTGAACCAGTCTTTGCCATGCCAGAATAGTAATCGCCCACATTTGCTACAAATAGTGGATCTCTATCTTCACTTTTAAAGTCATTAATACTACTACTACTACTACCTGTGGCATTTCCAGTATGCCCCTGTCCTGTTTGCTCCAACTCTTTTGTTAGATCATCCATTGTCTTCTTTAAACTGGCTTTAGTCATCTGACCTGCCTCCCCAGTTGTGATTCCAACCATTGTAATCTTAGGAAGAAAAGAATTTGGCTGTAGATTTTGTTTTATGCATTCCTTCAACGAGTCTTCTGTTTGGCATGATTTTTTTGCCCACATATGACTAAACAAATCTCGAAAAGGTAACCTGAAATCAGGTTTGTAACCTCGGTTCACTTGAATATTATCTCTTAATGCAAGTTCTGAAGTGCCTTGGTGTTGATAATCTTTACTGTCATTTTTTCCCATTTCAGAGTTGGCAAGACAGCTGCCGGGCTCTGATGCTCTCAGAACAGAAGCAGCACTCCTGCACCATAACAATCATAATGTTGCTAAAAGAGACGCAAGATGCAGAATCAAAACTCCCGAATGAAATAAGTCTAAAAGCTCCATAAATACTAATCATCGGTGTCTGAAGCTAAAGAATGAGAATAGAAGTACCTTTTCTCAAATGAGTCAACCATATAAGGAAACTTTGGTTGTATGCCTGTAGCTTTCCGCAACCACCTGTTACCGAGGATTACTTTGTCAACTGCATAAAGAAGCTGCATTTCAGCAGCCTTTGAAATAACACTCAAAGGTATTCCAGGATTGCCCATCTCATCCAGCAGTTCTTGAACCTGTAATATGTTTCAATCAAGAAAAAAAATAATGTTTTCTAGCTTTACATCTCAAGTGTTGTATGAGTGTAGCTGATTCATTGCTTTCCTCTTTCCTTTCACATCGTTATGCATTCATATGTGTAACTTCTATTCCAGAGTAGGTTTGCTTCTGACAAGCACGTCTGGTGCATACACTATACAGAATCCAATACAAACTTATATCGTATTAAATACTAAAAAGTTCCCAAATCAAAATAGTTCATGAACCCAAGAATCTCGATCCACCTTTCCATTATGTATTACTACTGGATTTTTTACATTTGATAGATACTACACCAAAAGTAGTAACAGAACAATGGTTCTCATACCTCTGGAGGCTCCCACAAGTTATCACCCATCTCTTCAATTGCTTCTGCGGCCAAGTTGTCATCAATGACATCCCGTCGACGTTGCATGTGCCGAGTTTGAATTAAAGAATAGAAATGTTGGTCAACAGATTCTTCAAGAATGTTATCAAGAACATTTTTATCAAAGAAGTATGGAGTATACCTGATGAAAAAAACAGTAACAATGTGAGCATCGGACAATCAAAAACAAAGTTACATAGAAAGGAAAACTCAATGTCCAATAATTTGGATATTTGTGAAGAACTTAGGAAATAACAATCCAATAGGGAAGCTGGTCTTCAACTGGTATCTAGAAATATTTTTGCCAAACAAATCAAATATGGACAAGAGCTAGAAGACAACAGCAAGAAGAAAAATCACCATTCCCATTTCCAACAAGAGAAGGCCAATATACTTAAATAACAAAGGCCCAAGTTTGGGCTGAAAATAAAGACCTAATCCATCATAATAATAGGCCTATTTTCCAATTGCCATGTAAAGGAAAGATGTCAATAGTTGATGCATATAAATAATGCTATCCTTCATTAAACCATTAACCAAGTGAACAAGAAATATTCAACCTCTCTGCATGTTAAATTCACAAAAATATAAACAGGCAAATGTGGCAGAACTTACCACTTAATCCCATCTGTAGTTGCTATTGCGATATCCAAGTTTTGAGCACTAAAAACGGGAACACCATCAACCTTTTTGCTTCCTCCATTCTGTGGGATCATCTTCAGAAGTTTGTTGGCAGCCTTGACCTGCAGGGATGGTTAACTATAAAAACAAATGCTAAATTTTAACATTCTAATAACATATGAATCATATCTACCTGTTTCTCATTTGGAACGAACTGGAACATATGAGGTTTTTCCTGCATGGCACATAGTGATCAATTTTTAAAGCGTATCCAGGAGAAGACCATAGAATGAATGTCAACACAAGGAGATAAATGAAGGATATCAAGTTGAAAAGTGAAGCCCATTACTTGCCATGTCCAGGATATGACTCATTGGCATGTAGAGATATTTCACCAACCAAAATAACAGACATGTACATATTCTTCAGGAAAGAAAACATTTGAAAGAATAAAACCTAGGCAACTACTTGGGTTCGCAACAAAAGTCTTGTTTAACAATTCTGATGAATTCAAGGGCATGTTTTCTGTCAAGAGAACAACCTTTCTTTATCCGACCTCAACTAGAATCCTTTTCTCTCCTTCTAACTATATTCATAACACATCCAATCCAAACCATGTTACTCATCCAAACCAACATAGTCATCTATCTTAATCACAACCAACCACTACACATGAGGAACTTGTATCATATTTCTACAACTAAATTATAGTAAATGCATAAATTCAATAATCTATTCTTCTTGAAGCTGTCAATGAATCTCCTGAAGTAGGATTCCACATCTCTTACAAATAAAAATGATAATTTGTTTCAAACTCACCACCGATCAACAATATTTTAGAGCAGGGATGAAACTAGGGGGGGTGCGAGGGGGGCTATGAATGATGAAACCCCAGCCACCCTTGAATTAAGCCTTGTCCAAAAATTTTCCTGCATTTTTTTTCAATACTTCATTTTATATGGCTCCTCTAACAGCCTCATAAGCAGTTTGCAGCGTTATCAAGATGTTGTATACTGACATCATGAAGCTCACTAGTGCACGTGAAAAAACAACCTAAAGAGGTATATTCATATGAATATACATAGCAATATGCAAACACACTTATCCGAGGGAAGGAAGAAAGCGAATGAAGAGGAATGCCAACAAGCTAGCTAACAAATAGATATTCCTTCCATACTCTAATTGCGAAATACACCAAACAAATATAGCGGTTTCACTCAGAACAGGTGAGCAGTACCTTGAAATGCTCGTATGCTAAATCAAGACGACAGGCACCCACCACACCACTTGGGATATTCAACCTTTTGACATATGCCACTACAACACGAAGAGACAATATGCATGTTATCTCTAACCAGAAGATAGCGTTCATCGAACTTTACAGCAATAATAATAACGAAAGCTACTATTAAAAACGTACCCGCATCACCTAAATCCATAAAAAAACGGAACACAGGGCCATTTCTTTCACTCTTATTAATTGTTGCAAAAATCTTCTTAAGCCAATCGGGTGTTCTGAAAATCAAAGATAATCGACTGAAATAACTATCTTTGACGAGTTTATGGTCTAAGAGCTAAAGTGTCCCATGAAATTTTGGCATATCGCAGAAAAGGCTTTTGATTTTAGAGATATTATAAGAAAGGCATACCTTTTGGAGAGGAAGGGAATGTCGAAGTGGGTGGAGACGGCCATGAGACCAGTCCCGGAAAGGTCGCACATACTGAAGACCTGGCCCACGAAGGCGGGCCCACCACCCCTGCCGTTGGAGTTGAGCCCGGAAACCCTGACTGTGGATGGGAATGCGGAGGAGAAGCCGGAATCGGGAGATGATGGGACGCCACCCTTGATGGCAGGGAGACCCGAGTCTAAAGGTGAATTGGAGAAGGGGAGGAGGAGTGGGAGGCAGATATGAGGCGGTGAGGTTAGAGAGGACGAGGGAGACGTCGATTTGTGGGCAGTGAAGAGGGAGAGGAGATTGGAAGTGGCAGATTGGAGGAAGTTGGAGACGGGATCAGTCGGGAAAGCCATGCTCTGGCAATGGCTAGGGTCGGGTGTGAGAGTCGCAGCGAAGTAAGAATTTTTTTTTTTTTTTTTTAAGGGAGCGAAGTAAGAATTTAGAGGTACTGACTCGTTTTCCATGCTCGTATCGTTTTAAGTAGAGATATTTAATTATGAATTTGTCTATATATCAGTTTATTATAGCGCATAAATCGTTGCACACCTTACATGGATGTACTTCTTTTATTTTTTTATTTTTTCCTTCCTGCTGAAACTATCATATGTGTGATGGCTGCTCCCAATAGTAGGCTGATGCAAAGATTTTTCCTTTAATTATATGACTAAATCTTACCAGTTTATTTATGTATTAAGTTATAAAGATTATAAAGATGATATAGGATGAGATAGAATAAAAATTTAAATTTAAATAAAATATTATTATAATATAATATTTTATTTTTATTTTTATTTTAGAATGTGAAAAAGTTGAAATGTTTATTATATTTTATGTGAAAATCTAAAAAAGTTGTAATGATTATAGGAGATGAGATAAGATAAGATAAGATAAGATAAGATAATTTGAACTGTATAATCAAAGTAGGCCATAAATGGATCAAAGCTTCATATTTTGATCTGTTTCGTTTAAATAACGGATCATATTATATCATTCATTTGTATCCATTTAAATTAATTAATTAGAAATAGATCAATACGAGACGTCTCATTTTAATCTGTTTCATATAAATAGGTTGAACTAACATGCATAATACCAATGTTTTGAATATCGCTTCGGTGAACATTTCGGTCGAAGCATTGAAACGAGATATTTCTGTACTGGTACCGTCTCAAATACCGTTTCGAAATAGTCTATATATGAATAAATCATATATATATAAATTATATTTTAAAATAATAGTCTATATATGAATAAATTATATATAAATATATATAAATTATAAATAGTCTAGTTTGAATTGGTGGGTTAGAAAATGAGTTTGCAGTTTAAAGTGATGAAAAAAAACAAGTAAAGGCCAAAATTCTAACCGATACGAAATTATATTCTTCTTTGTACCAGCTACGCTACAGAAACGGTATATTTCGATAGAATCGGCCGGTACGGTACGAAATTCAAAACTTTGCATAATACATTCGATCTGATTAACATAGTTTCATATAAAAGTTCAAATCTATATTTATTAGTAGCCACAATATTTTTAAAAAATAATAAGACTACCTACTAACAAGAAATATCAATTAAATAAAAAAAAATATCACTATTTTTTAAATTTTAATATATAATGAAACGAATATTGCAAAACATTACAATAACAAATATGTGCATAAACCCAGAATAGCAATCCCTACAAGAAAAATATAAAGATATTGAAAAATATCAATATTACAACCCAACAATACTAAAATTGTAATTTTGAAATGGTTTCAATATAAATGAGTTGACTCGTTTATTAATTTTATCTTAATGAGTCAATCCGTTTTTATTCGAATCCATTTATATCAAACTCATATTCACTAATTTCATGTTGTGTTTATGGATCGTATTACATATTACCACCCCTAAGGATAAGCACAATGCACTTGTGTGAAAATGTTTACGTTGTTGCACCAATTCCACGTTTAGGATGGTTTGGACTTTTGGAGCATTTAAAATTTTGTAAATAGAAGTGAAATGATTTGAATTAATATGTTTTATTTAGTTTTAGCAAATAGGGAATAAAAAATTGAATAAAAAAATTATAAAGTTAAAAAATTATTTGAATATAATTTTTTAATATAATTTTTATTTTAAAGTTTAAAAAAGTTGTATTGATCTTTGTGTTTTGTTTTTGAATTTGTAAAATATGTATTAGTTCTGTATTTAGATAATGAGTAAGTAATGATTAGATGAAAAGTTAAAAATTTAAAATTAAAATGTGTTTTATATTTGAGAGCATTGGCAATGGTCTAGCCAAAGCCATTGCCAAAATTTGGCTAAAACTAGAAGTTTTAGCTAAAACCAAAGCCATTCACGATATTAATCCACATTAGACTATCCATCCCAAAGTTAAAATAATAATATAATATTATGCATTTTAATAATTTTTTTAATATATATATATTTTCATATTTTGTAACTACACTCCATATGTTAATTAATAATTTAATTTTTACTTAATTATTGTTTTCTAACTATTTTTTTTCAACTTAATATAGCCTTGTTTAGCATAAAAATCTAGAAAAATCTAAATTGGGCCTACAACCCAATGACCCCAAGCCAGGTTTGGCCCCGATCTAGAATTTACATTAAAAGGCTCCAAATCGACCCAAACCGATTCATTCGAACTAGGTCCTAATGCGGTCGGTTTACTTCTTCTTCTTTTTTTACTCGAGACAACTTTTTACACCAAGATAATATTTTCAAGGAACACACAAACACAAACGGAGGGAGAGATTATTATTAAAGATAGAATTGATATATTGAAGAGTAAAGATACTTCCATCATTGCTTTCATTGATGGACTTCTTGAGAAAATTGTCCTATGGAGTAGAACTCAACCTGCAAACAAGAGTACAAAAAATTTCAACATACATGCAAACCTAATCAAAAGTCAAAGAAAGTGGAAGATGTAAGAAATAACCATTTATGTTTGACCACTTTTTGGTATGGGTCTATCGGACAAGGAGGTATTTTCCCAGATTGCCATTGATACGGACAAGGAGGGTTATCCTTCAATTTCTACCCCTTTTTTGGTATGGGTCTATCTGAGCTTTCTTCAATAGCTGATTTTGACATAGTATCCCTTTTGAGGGCTTAAATTTGGGGCTAATTTGAGAGTTTTATAGAGTTATGCACCTTCGAAAAGGGGTTTTCAACTTTGAATTAAAAGTAGAAGAAAAACTTGAGGAGAAGGGTGGTAAGAGAGAGAGAGAGAGAGAGAGAGAGAGAACCTGAGACAACATCTAGGACCTTCCATGGACATAGAAGAAGCTTCACTACAATTGCTATTGCTGCAGCTGTAAATGGCACTGAGATCCTGCAATGGATTTTGAGAGGGGCTTTACTTTCAAAGATGGGCATGCCAAGACTTTGATGCACGATGCTGACGCCATATCTACAACTTTACTGCATTGTGGCTTTGTATAAAATGCATAATTCAGGTTCAAATGTCATCTGACATTGGTCGGGTTGGATAGTTGTCGAAACCAACATTTACTCAACCCGACTTTAGGGGGTTCCACCCAATCGGGTTGTGCGGATTGATCGGCTCAGTGAGTTTCTTGCACAGGCCTAATCTAAACATAATCTAGCTTGATCTGGAAAAATAAGAACAAAATCTGAACATATAAATCTGTCCAATCCACTAATGAAAGTTTAGCAGGAACTTAATATAGCCATAAGGAAAATCTTGAGTAATCTATCCAAGATAAAAAAATACAGAGTCTAGCAAACACATTTAGAAGGACATTTATCCAAGATGAAAAATCTGGAAGGAAATCTGTCCATACACAAAAAATTGGACATATTATATTTTTATAGTACATGCAATGAGACCACACATCAACACTTTGCTGAATCAATCATACAAAACATATATGAAATTGAAAATCCAGCCCAACAATCCACAAAAATTTAGAACCAGCCCACACAGACTGCTCATCCATTTACAAGTAGAGTATCATCCATGTCAAATGCATAAACCAATCATCCTTATGAGCCAAAAAAAACTATCCAGATCTTATCCACAAAAGAAGAACAAGCCATGAGAAACCAAAAATACCAGATCTCATAGTTGCTATCTTGCCACTTGTTTCTCCACCCCACATGTGGCTGGGCAACCACTAAAATCAGAGTTTAAATAGTCTACCCATCCAGTTACCCACCTCCATGAGATGTGGATGGAAATCTGTACCTCCAGAATGGGACTTCAATGTCCCATAAATTTCCCTCTAAATATTAAGAGAGTATTCTTGCAGCATGGCATTTATGCCAGCAAGATCCAATCTCATCATTTTCACTTCAAAATTTTTCTTATTTAGTTGAAATTCTGCACATTTATCGCAATCTGCCTTCAGCATAGCTGCTCTCCTTTCTACCATGCACATGTGTTTATCCTTCGTCATTCGAGCTAAGGCCATGTTGAGCTCTCCATTTCTTTCTCAAATTTTTTGCCTAGAAGTATCTCACCAAGAACCTCCACATTCTCCTCCATAAAGTCACCGGCAACTTGACTTTCCTGCTCAATGGCTAGACGTTCATCGTATGGCCTTCTCCTCGTACCAAAAGTCATCATGTGTTGCTGTCATTTGGCTTGGTGTCTCAAAAGACACCAATAGTGCTCCATTGTGAAATTTCTCTCCTCCATCTCTTTGTACATAAGTTTTGCCTTCTTGATCTGAAAATGTGAAAAAATTTTGTTAGTTCATAAATTAGCCCTACAAAATTGCATAATTAAAGGAAAAAGCTACATACATTGTCTTGCTTCGTTGCACCACTCGAGTGCAATGATTCTACCTGTCCTAAAAATGACAAAACTTATTTGTGCATTTCTAGATCGAGAAACAGCAATTCATCAAAGACACTACAAAACAGTTCATAGTGTTTGGTTTTTTACTCATGATAAAAATCTGAAATTTTGTCCCACATTTGAATGGATTTTTTTTATCAGTATCCTGTATAGCATCAATACTAATGTTGAACCAAGCAGAGACGATGAGATTATCCTCCTCTACAGTGAAAGATGCACCTATTTTAACTTTTTTTGTGTTGGCCTCTTTTCATCGTCAAGGGGGTTGCTTGGGATTACAACATTAGAATATTGCATGTACGTTGGGGTCCTATTTCAACCTTTTCATCCACTTTGTAAGATAGTGATGAAGAACGGGTCATCATCGAATGGTGTGTCCATCCTTGAAGAAATTTAAATTTTTAAGGAGTCAGCTATGAACATATAATAATCCATGAATAATTGGAGTAGTTATGCAAAGATAGTGAAAGATAGCAATTGGAGAAGCTATTTCAAACATGCAAACACACAAACATTTACTCCTCTGTAATACCTAATTCATGTAACTTTAATTGCCCAACTCAAGCTTTACAATGAAAAAACACCATCCATTATCATGCAGACGGCATACCCTACTTTGGAAGTTCCACCTTCCCTGCCCAAAACAATACAAAACAACTCACAAAACAAATTCTAAACAATATAAACAAATTCATGACAGAAATGAAGGTTTTGAATAAAATAATCATATTATGCAAACCAAAACACAATCCAGCCGAGAGAGAGGTTCTGAAAAATGACATAGAAATCGAGCAAACCCCAAAACACATAGCAACCCCTAAAACAATCACATATGCTTTCCCAACTACAAGATTTAGACCAGTTCAAGCAAATAAACACTTCCATAGAAATCGAAAAATAGAAGAATGAATGCAAGAAATTTACCCTTGTGAAACACAATAGAAATCGAGGGAAGAGAGACTTTAATCAAGGCAGTCTAGGGCAAAAATTGAGCAGCCAAAATCCAGCGTTCGTAGTTGCTACAACTTTCGATTTCCTCTTGCAATGGTTGAAGATTGTCCAAGCCTTGTGTTCCTTGGCCGGTAGAGAAAAAAAAAGCTGGAAAAAATGAAATTAAATTGAAAGAAAAAAGAAAAAACAAAGAGAGGGGGAGAGAGAGGGAGTGTTTGGTGAGGGAAGAGAGAAAGTGAGAGAAAGAGAAGGGAATGGAGAAATGAAAAGGGTTTGACGACAAAGGGAAGGAAGAGGAAAAGGGGGGTGTTGGGGGTTATGCAAATGTGGGAAGGGGGTTTGGTGATAAAGAAAAGGAAGATGAAAAAAGACACCAATAGTGGGGGAACTGAAAAACGAGGGAACTAGGATTTGTAGTTTGAGAAGGAATTTTAGAATAAAAAATTGCTTTTGGAGATGAATTGTACGACGCCAAACTTGGAGAAGAGTTTAGAATTATTGTAGCTCAAAAGTGGAAATGAAGAGTTTTGATTACTCCAATGCAGACCATTTCAGCAATTATTAGGCAAATTTGGAAATGCATTGGTATTTGCCTGGGCCAATGCCAGTGCTTTGAGTAATATTTAGGAATAAAATTATGAAAAATTTTAAAAAATTTAAGAATTTCATGACTCATCTGTGTCCAAAGCGTCTCATTCGTCTTTAAATTTGATAACTAAGCTTTAAATTTATGTAATTTAAATTACTTGAAAAAAAATACTTGAGATTTTTAAACTAAAACTTGTGAATTGATAAACTATTCTAGCATATTTTTAGATCTAACGTGTCATATTTAATTATATTAATTTATAAATTTTATTTCATAAGATATCTTCCTAAACCTAATACATTGCTTTTGTTTTCTGCCTTAAATTTCTTTTATTACTGTTATTATTAGTTACTATTATTAAAATATTATTCAAAGTTAGGGGTTTTAGGACTACCATGATGACACGCACCAAAGATCATTAACATATAAATATTATCATCATCGTCCACATAAAATTACAAGCTGGCCGCATGATTTTTAACTCATTATCCTCATACATTGCACTTATTTTTATTTATTTTAAATTATTTTTAGTTTTATTCTTCTTAAACTAATTGAATTCTTCTACATATTATCCATACACCACATATTTGGTAAGAGAACAAAATAAATAAAAAAATAAATAAAAAGTGTGATGTATGATATGTGGAGATGATGAATAGAATTTTTCGCCCCCATATCACAAAAGTTTCGGGTGGCGCCACGTAATCCACAGCCAGTACTATTGAAATAGAATTCACATTATCTTTTTAAAATAAAAATATATATTTAAATTAAAAACCTATAAGAAAACTCAATGTAAACCGCAACACATATTATACAATATTTTTTTAAGATAGTTTTTCTAATCAATCTAGCAAATTATTATGTATTTTTAAGATATATGAGCCACGTTTTTTTTCTTTTTATAGAATACCCAATATTAAACTTATAAATTAGATAATGGGTTTTAACATTGACTATCACTGTTAATCGTTTGAAAGAAAACAAATCTCTCATATTTTTTTAAGAACAACATGACAATTTAATAGATTAATTCGAATGAATTTCTACTAATTAGATTAGGTGAATTTTGTTTTTCAACTTGAATAAATCTCAAGCTATCAAACCTAACAAATAAAATATTTATTCAGTCCTTTTTATATTCGAAGAGAATGATGAATAAATACTGTATACAAAAAGAGTTTGAAGGTTACAAATAATCCCAAAACCAAACTGACAAAGTTAGGAGATAAAACGATACTAGGTACAAAATTTAGTGCCTAAAACTAGGTAATCAAGGACTTACGAGGGATAGAATACCTATAAGATGTTTAGGGAGCTGGTTAAGTGGAAAAAAAGACATCATGACTAATCTCCAAGTTCTCTGTAAATAGTTTTGTCCGGAGTTCCTCGGCTCTAGAATACGACCCTCTCTATTTCACTTGGAATGAATACTACATGAGAAACACTACTCTGCGCTCCACTTTTGACTGCCAAGTTGACTGCTGGGTAATTTTTTATTTATTTTTATTTAATGATTAAGGAAGTGATTTTAAATGTATTGGTATATTTTTTTTATTTTTTAAATGTATTTAAATATGTTAAAAAAATGTGAAAAGGCAAAATAAAATAAAAAAAACTTTTTTACACTAGGCATACCGCCCAACGGTCAAGATGGAGCGGCAGAGTAGCCGCACCCATACTATATTCTTAGTAAATAATGGATATTTTTGTCACCTTCACATCATGTGATGAGTGAAATGACTAAGGTATCCATGCTCTCCTATTACCGTAAGTTTGTTAAAAAAAAAAGATCTACAATATCAAATGGGGAACCCCATATTTCTATAAGCTGCCAAGTTGGCACACTCATATTTGCTGTGAGAATTGTATTAGAAGAGAACAAAACAGGGGATATAAAAGGCGAGCTTACACAATCAACAAGCTTTGTGGGCTTGGAAATAGTTTGAATTCTTTCTTGTTTTCTTTTCCACACTCGAGCATATCCTGGTCTTGGGCCTTTTGCGGCACATACTGAAATTGTTTTCACATTTTTAGGTAGATATATCATTAGAGTAAGGTTTAGTTTGATTGCCAATAAACAACCGCAACACAAAAGAAATATTTTCTCCTTTTTCTCTACATAAAGCATACACATATAAAACAGAAAATACATTTTACACCATCCCTTCATCCAGGCCGACTCTTCCATTAGGCGAATTAGGCAATTGCCTAGGGCCCTACGGGAAGAAGTCCTACCAAAAAAAGTCTTAGACTCTTAAGTATAATTTTTTTAAAAGAAAAAAAAATATCTAATTAAAAAAATTAATTAATCTAATAAGACAACCTCAAAATATGTCATTATTAGTATTAAAAATATCTCACATAATAATTATTTCAAGTATTCTCCTTCTAAGAATACACTTCTATTTTTTTATTATTAGTTTTATATACAATATAAAAATTATAAATATCAAAATCTAATTTTCGAGTGTTCATAAATTTTTTTTGTATGATCATTTGAAAAGTAAGGGCTTACTTTTTCCCAAATGTATAGGTTATTTATAAAACTTTATTGACAATAATGATTATAATTGCTTTTAGGGCTTTTTTATATACTAATAATATTTCAAAATATCTGTGAATAGTAGTGAAATAATTTGAGTTAAGATGTTTTTATTAAATTTTGAGAAATGAGAAAAAAAGTTAAATTTGAAAATATTTGAGAATACCTAAGAACAATTGTGTTCCCAAACGACCCCTAAGGGTCTAACGCATGTCTTATAAAACCAGATTTGATAAAATCCTCTCTAAATCGATAATTTTTTAATAAAAATTAAGTTGGTTATTAGTTAAAAAGGTAGTAGAAAATCTTAATCAATAAGTTTACTTGGCAAATGATTGGAATTATTTTTAAATAAAAATAAAATGTAAAAATTAATATTAAAATAATTATATTTAATTTTACTTTTTAAAATAACAATAAAAAACCTCAATAAAAATCTTAACTTTAGGCTTCCGAACCTATTGAGCCGCCCTGCCTTCATCTACAAATTCCAAGTTCCCATTTTTATATCTCATCTTAGCAACCAAATTAGAACTAGTCAACTTCCATTACCATTAACAAAAAGATTAGTTAGTTTGGATCCAAATTTATCTAAACTCATTTTATCTAATTATTATAAATTTTTTAAATTCTAACATAAAATATAATAAATAATTTAACTTTCTTAAATATCAAAATATAATAATATTAAAAAATAATATTCTAACAATATTTTATTTAACTTTCAACTTTCATTTCAATTCAACTCACTTCAACATCCAAACATATAAAATTTGGAAAACTCTAGTTGTAAGCGATTCTGCGCACTAATACGCTCACACATTCAATGTGATTGATCAGAAAGTAAATTTTATTAAAAATAGTATTAATTTAAATTTAAAATATAAAAACAATATAATTAATACACAGATTGATACGTAAAATTATTTGTTCCTAACAAAACTCATAAAATTTTAAGGAACATGAGATGCTAATCACAACACTTCTGGTACTCCTGCAAACTCCAATCTTTAAATGATGACTGGCAGAGTTTTGCTGCATGTATGTTCATGTGTAAATTGATTTCGTTTGTTAGAATGTGTTTTTTTAATATTATTTTTGTTTTAAACTTTAAAAAAATTGAATTATTAATTTTATTTTATATAAAAATTTGATAAAATTATATTGATTAGATGAGATGAATTGTGAAGAGAAACAAGACACACATACACAAAGAGGGAGAGATAAAAAATGGTGAAAAAAAAAAGAGAAGCGAAAAATAAAAGAATTCAGCACACCCACAAAAACACATAAGACGGTGAAAAAAGATGAAATTTGGGAGAAAGGAAGTGAAATTGAAGTACCTGAAGAATCAGGCGGAGATATAGCTTTCTTTTTTAGGGCTGAAGAAACAAAGGTCCGTACAGGATTAAATAAGAAGTGTGTAAACGTCGCATAATCGCTTTGAAAAAGAGTGAGATTCACTATTAAAAAATTAATTTTTTTCATGTGAGTTCCATATTTTATTCACTTTTTTCAAAATGATTACGCGACAGTTGCACGATTCACGATTGTAAATATATTTTCTCTTTGTGCTAATATACAAGGACATTTCAGTAATTAAAGGATATGCATGGTAGAACCGACCAACTAGGTCATACCACCTGCCTACTCCTAGGAAATTAGAGTAAGCGTCGTTGCAGGAAATCCATACCAAACAATCTAAAAGCGCACCTCATCCTTGTAGGCCTCTCTCTGGGACAGATAGACGATGCTTGTGGATCCCAAACTTGCATAAACA
>QEOT01122430.1:3687-27754 GCA_003123785.1 Pterocarya stenoptera | reverse complement strand
AATTATTGCGTTGCTCCACGTACCCCTCTTTTTACTGTTTTGAGGATCAACATTAATTTATATGCCCCATGTATATATTTTGTCGTTTGACTATAATCAAATGAATGGGATCACTAGCTTGCTAGCTGCAAGAAAAAATAAATATTTGTGATAGATTATTTGCCACTATGACGACTATTTTACTGGAAATAATTAATCACAAATAATCAATTTTCTTGTACTATAGCTAGTTTCGGTACAATTAATAAAGACTGCATGTCGTTTTATTTATCTTAGTACCATTGTCTAATGTTTTTGTTGGAATGATCTTGAGTGAAGAATCCTTAGCCCCCAATTTTGTACCTTGGAATATTGCTTATATAATAAAGACGATCATAATTAGAAAAATAAAACTCAAGCATAGCTTAAAAGGAAGATTTGATTCTTTGCATCTTTTCGATATTAAGCAACTCTTTTGACTTAATAACAACCCCGTACGATGCCACAGAGAGGGAACCTTAGACCTTAAAAATTAATNGGGGGGGGGGTGGAGTGGAGGGAGGAAAGTGAGAATGAGAACCTTTTATTTTAAACATAGTAAGAACTTTAATTGGTTAGTGTTAACCCCTAATTAAGTAGTATTATCCGTTTAATTAAATTGAGAGAATCAGATTCTAAATCACTAAAATAGAGTAGTTTTGAGGAGGAGGAGAGGGTTTCACAAATCATCCATCAAAATTGTTCTTCTTCTGCATTTTAACTTTCCCAAAACCCTAATCATGCATATAGCACTTTTCGGTTGTAAAATCTCCCAAGATTTTAACCATATATAGGATATGGAGAGAAAAATCAGTCAAAATGAGTTGCAAAAGATGAAGTCACCACTTAATCTAAAATTTTAATCTAATAAACACATGTAATTTAATTATTTATATTATATCATTAACACTCTTCCTTACATGTGAACTATACTTTCCTTTAATAAGTGGACCTAAAAAGTGAAAATTTAATTGGGTGAAGTGCAAAGTCAAGGTTTGAACTCAGAACTTCTGTTATGATACAATGTGAAATTATCATTTATCTCGAAAGCTTACGCTTATAAAAACAATTGGTGATTTTACACGTACATGTATTTTTAGGATCCAAACCTAATCATAGAGATTAGAGTGTGCAAAGTTAAAATTCGAATTCAGAACATTTGCTCTGATACTACGTAAAATTATCATTTATCCCAAATACTTAAGCTTTTAAAACAATTAGTAATTTCACACCAACTTGTATTTCTATGCTCCAAACCTAATCATAAAGTGTTATATTTTTATATCAACTAAATTTATTTTTCTAGTCTTGGACCGCATAATTTCCAATATTAGCATCATGATCAATGGCTATTAGGTTGTGTTTGGATGTTGAACTGAGTTGAAATGAGTTGAGTTTTTAATGAATAGTGGTGAGTTAAGATAATGAAGTAAGTTTTGTGAGGCCACCTAAGATGACTTTCAATGTATTTAGATATTAAGATGAGTTTAGAATATTATAGGTCCCGCGTATAAAGATGTATTAAGTTAAAAAAATTATGAATCACACATGTAAAGAAGTCTTAAATTAAATAATTTGAAAATTTTGTGTATGAATATTTTACTATACTTAAATTTAAACTCAACTCAAATGATCTCAATTGATTTGGGATTTGTAGTGTGCCCTGACATGACTTGTGGCCCCCTCGAAAGAGTTAAGATTTCTAATCCTCATAATAACTCCAAAAAGAAAAATTGAAAATAAAGTTGTGATAATCTTATCGTATAATTAATCTTGTTGCCGCTGGTCTCGCTGTAAGATTCCATATGCAGGATAGAAGATTAGATCCCTGAAAAATTAACATAAGAAATTACATATTGGGTCACTTGGTCACAAGAACTCTAATAAGATCAAGGCTTCTTTTGTCCTCTTGACCAAAGCTAAGTGTTTCCCATTGATTCTATTCCTGGCAGATAACTTTCTTTTAAGTTTTATATGTGTGTACGTGTGTGTGTATATATATATATATATATAGAGAGAGAGAGAGAGAGAGGCTTGGTATCTGATTAGAATCTTCTGAATTCTTCCCATTACTTTGGGTTGTTGAAGAAATTTCCTTTTCACATTAGGTGGTGCGAAAGCTTAATGGGGAGAGAGAGAGAGAGAGAGAGAGTTTTGGGGTTGACCTCTCCATGTGTGGATCTGCAGACTAGGTGCATCCTTTGTTGACATAATAATATATTGGAAAACACATGATGATGATGATTGGTGGGACTGCTGGTTCGAGTGCATGCCTGCCGGCCCCCATCTGGAGACCATTCTAGGATGTGTTCCTTTGCTGCCCTATTTTCATCTTTTAGTGATTATATACATTGAATTTATTTTACAACTTTTTTCTATAATTTAGTCTTCATCTTTTTACATTTTTCTTAATCTCATTTTATTTTAAATATATATTTTCAAGTGTCCGGTCAAAGGGATAAAGTGAGTGCTATAAATTAGGAGACACACTAGCATTTTTCTTAACATTATTAATAAAGCGACACTATTATTATTGTTGGTTGTAAATGAGTTGTAAAAGCCACTCTTATGTGTATCATGGTTCTTTAATTGTTTTAGGGAAAATGCTAAATGAACCCATGAGTTTGCCCCCCTCAATCATACCGTTCATGCATTTTATTTTATTTTTATTTAATAATTAAATAAATGACTATTAGAAAAGTTGTATATTTTTTTTTTCTTAATGACTAAAGATGTTAAAAAAATATTTTAAAAAATAAAAACAAAAAATTTCAACTAGCTGTACACCCAGCAGTAGGCCCGCTAGCAGCATCCTTTTTTTTTTTTAATAACCATTTGATTTTTAAATGCCTTCTTTTATTGGATTTTGGAAGATGAGAGAGAAGAAGTTGAATAAAAATATTATAAAATTAAAATTTTGTTTGGATATACTTTTTTTAAAATAGTTTTAGTCTTAAGTATTGAAAAAATTGTATTGATTTTTGTATTTTGTTTTAAAGTTTATAAAATTTCGAAAAAACATCTTCACTATATAATTAAGTTTAACTTATTAAATGATTATTAATGCATCTTATTCAATCAATAATTTTATTTTAAATTAAAATCATTAAATAAAAATTACTATACTTAATCAACTTACTAATTTTTATTAAAAATAGCAAACTTTTAGTTTTTGAAACGTGTTTCTTTTAAATAGACAATAAACAAGAAAAAGAGTAGAGAGACAATTTATCCTAATTATATGTCCTGTCCGTAATTGATTTTATTTTCGAAAAACTCACAAAAAAAATTAAAAAATCTAATTTTTTTTTTGTTTTGTTGCGTCAAAGATCCTAGATTTTGTAGAATAAAGGGCATATTAAGATCCTATATAATAGTCTATCTTCTCCAATTTAAATGCCTTCTTTTAACAAAATTAAAGTTATTATATCCTTTATTTCTTATGTTATTATTGTATTTTTTTTATGTTGAAATACTTTTTTTTTTAATTTCTTAAATCATTTTTTCCGTACAAACTGAAAACTTAAAATATCTAAAGTGGTAGGAATAGAATAATGGTATTATAAAAATAAAAAACTTTAAAGACTTTTTGGACAAAGTGGGATCTTAAGTTCACTTTGTCCGTACAAATCACGACTAGCTTTTGACCTATTTTGATGCTTTTTAAGCCGTTAGATCCACCCGTTAAGCTGAGAATCCCCTTATTCTTCTCCATCCTTTCGCGAGGTTGTTTATAAAGTTAGATGCGATAGGAAATAAAAAAAAAAAAAATCTTAATATTATTTAAACTAAAAATATTTTTTAATTTTAAATCTTTTAACTTTTTAACTAATCATTATAATTTTTTCAACCTGTCAACAAAATACAAAAGCTAAAATTCTTCTAATTTCAAAATAAAAATAATATTCAAATAATTTTTTAATTTTATAATATGTTTGTTCAAATTTTGTTTTCTCTCTTTTTTCAAAATTAAATAAAATATCTTAACTTAAATTATTTTACTATTATTTACAAAATATTTTACTAATATTTACAAAATTTACAACTCATCTTATTATCCAAACATACCCAATTCTTTATATTATTCCTACTATTCACAGCTAAAATGTGAAAATAACATTTATTGAGATATTTATTATAACTATAAAAAAGATTTTAAATTTTTATCTATCTTAGGGATAGATTTCCACATTAATAATATGTTTAATATATTAACAAAAAGATTTATAAATATATTTCTTTTTTCTATAAAGCTTAAGGCAATGTCTTTACACTACTACTTCCAAAAAGATAATTATTTTAAGAGTTATGCTAGGGATACAAAATCCCATGTATACTTACCCATGATCAATGAAATGAACTAATTTCACTATTGAGTTGTTTGAAAGTAATTTTCATATCATTTCACTCATTTCTTTCCTAAACTAACTCAAATGTAAATATTTTTAAACTAATAATTACAACTTTACAAAACTTTCAAACAAAACGATAAAAAATAATTCAACCTTTTCAAATCACAAAATAAAAATTATATTAAAAAAATATTTTTAATTTATAATATATTTTTAATTTTTCTCTTTCCTTTTCCAAAACCTAATAAATACTTATCTCAAACTATCTCACTATTATTCACAAATCATCTTATTACTATTCACAAAATTCTCATCTTATATCATTCTCTAAACATCTCTTAAGTGTACACGAAATTCTACTCTTTTATCATTTTCCTTACTTTAGAATTTAAGATTTTTGTTCCTTCTCTCTAATCAAACTTTCCCATTAATAATATATCAGAAATGCTATTGTCACCGAGAGTTTGGTCCCAATTGGATCTTGATAAAAAAATATTTTTTTTTTTTTTTATCTTTTTACTTAGTGATTAAGGAAATATTTTTTAGTAATGTAATGATTTTTTTTTTAAGTTTAAAAGTATAAAAAAATGAATGAAGAAAAATAAAAATAAAAATAAAAAACTTTTTTGTTATTGTCGTGAGTAGTCTCCTGCTAGCACGGCTCATTATATAAATAAATATATATATATTTTTTTTTACCTTCGAGACTTACCTTAAGCTAGTGTCTTTACACTTAATGCTAATAAAGAGGAGTTTTCAACCCAATGTGGAGTTGAAGTTGCATTATAAAAGGTGGGGGTCTCTCCACAAACCCAATTGGTGGTACATATGGAAACAAAAAGGGCAAACACAATGGCAATGATGTTGAGAGGCAAATCACATGAACCACTTCAGAATTAATTGAAACACTTTTGATAAAAACTTTATAAAAATCTCATCCAACAAGGGGTCTTTGTCTTGAAGATTTTGAAGAAGCTGTACCCAAAGAATCTCATCCAACATTGCAAATCTTCTGATCAATACAACCTGATCAATGCTGATGCTGCTTCAACATCATGTGCCCCATCTACTTTGCTTTCTTTCTTTTGGCCATTCCAACTTTACCATCTGAGCTTCAAGGACAGCTCCTACACCTACTTGATGCACATCAATTAACAAAGCAAAATCAACATTGAGTTTGAGAGCATCCCAAGGTGGATGATGCCTACATAAAGTTTTAATTTCCTTGTTTTGAAATTGAAACTCTCTTTTTTATAACATTTTTTTAGATGGAGAGTGATTATGTAAAATTTTAAATTTAAATAAAAATATAAAATATCTTTAATTAAATGGTTTTATCACAAGATATCGGATCATGGTTATATCTTTAATAAAAATATAAAAATACACACATTCGATAGCTTTTGTCGGCAAAATTCCTCGGTAGATACATCATTTCAATTTTTACTAAAGGAGCATAGAGGATTATTCCAACGAAAAAAAAAAAAAACATAAGAGGATATGATCTCTGACTGGACAAGGTAAGTTATTTCACTTCATTTCTTTTCTTTTCTTTTCTTTTCTTTTCTTTTGAGATTCATGTTCTCTATACCCCACCACCCACGTACACCATTAAGTATGTGGCACCAATTGTATCTTAAACCATGCTTAAAACCAAGTGTTCTCTTGTACTATAAATTCAAAAATATAACACAAAGTAAGCGATATGAGTGATAGGAGATTGGTCAAGATAGATAGGTAAAGTTAGCACTAAACATAATTAATATCTAATTACTACTAATTGGGTCATTCAAGGACCCATGGATAAATCAAACTAAGTGCTACAAACAGGTTCTCAAATAATGGGTGGGGGGGGGAGACAAGATATGGCTGAGCCTGAACCATAGCCATTTGGGTGGGGGTCCCAAAAATGCATTTACATGATCACAATCATCATTAACTCATTAAGAATACTGTTGATTCGAGAGGATTTGCATTAATGCATCCACACACACACAGATAGTATCTTAAGAAAATGGGTAATTAATATGAACCTTAAAATTATTTTGAACTCTCCAAAAACAAATGTTTAAAGGATGTTTTAGTGGAAGTCATCTGTTGGGGCAGTCTGGCAAAATACACAACCCTACTGTTAGTGCACAAAATTTAGTAACATTTAGTTTGGATTCAGAGATGAGATGAGATAGTTTTAGATGAAAATTGAAAAAAATATTATTAGAATATTATTTTTTAAGATTATTATTGTTTTGAAATTTAAAAAAGTTAAATTGTTTATTATATTTTATATGAAAATTTGAAAAAAATTTTAATTATGAGATGAGATAAAATACTTTCTGAATCCAAACGAGTCACTTCTACAAAGCAATGTAGTTTCTATCTTTAGTTTACTATATATGCAAATGGGTATCTCTAAAAGAGTTTGATTAGCTGGCTTAAACCCATTTCATATGTAAAAGTAATATATTACCATAACAAACAAATTGAAATAATTTTTGGAGGACCTTTTTCTTATCCATTTATTTTCATTCTTCAGATTATATTAAAAAATGAACCCATATAAGTAGAGATTATGATAATATAATCAGCTAATTAGAATCCCCCAACCCTACTTTGGCTCTATTCATGTGACACAACATTTCAAGTGCTATCTATTGGTACGTGGGAGTATTTCTACTTAAATTTCAATAAAACAATAACGTTTTTTAGGCATATTTTAGTCTTAACCAAAAAGATAGTGTTAATGACATTCTTTGTCTTAACCCTTTTCACAACAAAGAAAAAGAAACGTAAAAAAACAAAAAACAATATAAAATAAAATTTAGGGGCATGTAATACAATCTTTAATACAAAAAGGGAAAAAAAAAAAAAAAAAAAAAAGAGGTTTGTCCTATTGATTAAGAATTGAAATCCGACGCATGCTTGTCATATGCATGATGTTAGCACAAAGCATAACTTTCCTCTGTAAAGGATAAAACCCTCTACCAATCATTACTGGTCACCTATTAAGGTTTTGGTGCCTCTGAGAAAAACTATTGGCTAAAAATATGCTGAAATCAGGAAATAAATCCGTTTAGATAATGAAATGAGATGAGTCGAGATGATTTATGAATAGTAGTGAAATTATTAGTTAAAATTAGATAAGATAAGATGAGGTGACCTCTATATCCAAACCGGCCCAAATAACCTGGAATTTTCCAGTTATGGTCATAGCACCGCTTGTCACTTTGGAGACGGACACAAATATGAGTTACATTTTGTCTTGTGCGGTTCTTTAAGAGTCACCCTTCCACTCTCAAGACAATATAAATAGAAAATGCACAACTTCTTGTGTGCAAGTGTGAAATGGTTTTGAGTCAACATCACACGAAAGGTATAACGTTGCAAATGCATGGAGGTTTTACCTTTCTCTGTGTGTTGCACCAACCACAAACTGCAACGATTGCCTATAGATAAAACAAACAGGTAGCTACCTGCCCTACGCGGGCGGGCAGCCGGCCACCCCGCACCCACTTGGGTGGGACGCCCTCTGTTAGTCCTGTGGGCTAGAACCTGGTTTTCAGCCCATATCTAGCAAATAAATACAATTTTTGCAATCTAAAATATATATAAATAAATTTTATATCCAAATATATAAATTAATTTAAAATTAGTTTCCATCTTTAAGTAAATTTTAATAATGTTGAAACAAGTAATAGCCGTGAAATCTAAAATATTCATATTAAGGAACATGATGAGTCGTTAGAGAACTCATCGAATCGTTAGATCTAAATATCACAAATAATAATCATCTGATAACCTGATGTGAATGACAGAATCTTACGAATCATCGAATATTTGAATGTACTTCTAGTGAGTATAGCAGGGCCTTGTATATATATCTTGCTAAGTAAGTGCCTTGCATGGTTATGTGGAGTTTTTCTTATACCTCAAAAAATTAAAAAAAAATCGAAATTAGAGCTGAATAATGGGAAATACAAATAAAAGAGTGGATACTTATCCTCTTTCAATTATCAGTTTCTACTTTGGAGATTAGTGGGCCTCTAAGCAGAGCTGTAAACAGAAAGTTGTGGGCCTATTAGCTGACGTACGGAAATATTGGGCTAAAGGAAAGACAAATTGATTACTTTTTATTTGGATTGGGAATAAAATGAAAGAAAAGTAATCAAATTACAATTTTTTACATATATCTTACAATTTTATATAAAGTGGAAGGTAATTTTTTAAAATTAAAAATAAATTAGGTAGCCCGATTATCTTAGTTGATTGTAAAATGGGATGTAGAAAAATTGTAAATATAATATTTCCCAAAATGAACATAGGAGTGTTAGCTCCATAAAAGAATTTTATAAAATTAAATTCGCAAAATAACGTATGTGATACTTCATATATACTTTACAGCAAAAGAGTTTTGATAATATGATGTACTATATTAATTTGTGAATTTACTTTTATACAGTTTAAAACTTTTAGTCGAGCAACTAATATGATCTCCCTTGATTAGGGGTGGCATGTGGTGAAACCCGTGATTCCAACATGAACATGATACGAAATTAACGGGTTTGGATTTAACGTTTACGGGTTTAGGTCGAAATGGGTTGATCCATTAAGACACAATTTAAATGGGTAAATAACAAGTTAACTCGCTTAACCCAAAATCAACCCGTTTTGACCAATTTATATATTATTTCAAAATTATAATTTTATTATTATTAAGTTGTAATATTGGTATTTCTTAATATACTTATGTTTTCGTTATTTTTATTGTTAAAATTGTAATTTTAAAACTATGCTCATATTTATTATTGTATGGTTTGTAATATTGGTTATATTATACGTTAAAATTTTAAAAATATTGATATATATATTCTAAATATATTTTGGCTACAAATAAATATATATTTTTACTTTTATATGAAATTATATTAATCCAGTCAAATGAGTTGTACGTGTTAGTTCAACCCATTTACATGAAACGGGTTTAAATGACTCGTATTGTGTAAACATATTTTTAAATAATTATTAAACGAATCAAAATAGGTGACACGACAAGACTCGTTATCTAAATGGGTTGAATTACGATTTGAAAGTTTTGCTACATTTACCTTAACGGGTTAGATTCAGATTGACTTATATAGTCAAATGTTCATAACTTAACATGTCTCAAAGATATGAATTACCACCCATACCCTTGATAACTAGCTGTACATGTGAATCCCACCAAGAACCTAAGTGACCAGTACCAATGCATCCCATTAGTTGGAAACCCCAAGAATTAAGATTTCCTCTACTATTTAGGCTTCGTTTGGTTTCAGAAATCATCTCATCTTATCTCATCTTAACATCCAAACACCATTCAAATATAACACTTTTCAATTTCAAATTTTTAACATTTTCATCTAATCATTACAATTTTCTCAAATTTTTAAATAAAATAAAAAAAATAACTCAACTTTTTCAAGTTTAAAAACAAAAATAATATTAAAAAATTATTTTCTAACAATATTTTAACTTTATAATATTTTTATTCAATTTTTTCTCTCATTTTTCAAAATCTTATAAAACATCATAACTCAAACTATTTCACTATTATTCATAAGAGTAGAATTATACATCAATCACTATTCATCTTACACCCCACACACACTTAACGTGGCTTTTGTTTTTATTTTTGTTTTTGTTTTTGTTTTTGTTTTTTCCTTAAAACGCACATTTTCCGATCCCTCTGTGTCTCTCTTCATTGTCTGTTGCTTTCTTTACGTTTGATTATTTCTTGTAGAAGTTTGTAACTTTGTACACCCCTGAAGAGGATTTCTTGTTGGGCAACTTCGAATTGATATTTTAGAATAGAGAAATTCTAGATATTGGCGGTTCACCTTTTTGCCTAATTTTGTGGGTTTGGGTTCTGTCTGGTAGTGTCTTGTCAGATTTCAGATTTTTCATTTGGTATAATTCAAGTATCTGAGCTTGAGATTTGAGGAATCTTTTCTGCTTCTATAAAGCTGATTGAATCTGGATTTTGTTGGTTGCACTGAGCGAAGAAAATGGTATGTTTTTCTGCTTCTGATTCTCTGGTTTGCTATTTGTTGCTCTTTGTGGAGTTGATCTGTGCTCTATGCTTATTCACTCGGAATAAGTCACGCACTCACGGTTGTTTTGAGCTTGAATGTTGAGGTTCTGGGTTTTCTTTTGAAGACGTGAATGATGTAGAAAAATCAAGTATATAGTTTGCTGAAATGGTTAGAGATAGAAGCTGGATTCTATGAAAGATTGACAACATTTGAGCTCCAGTTTAAAGTTTTGGGTACCACTTTGAAGCATATGAATGATTTGAATTTGTGTGACTTTGCAAAAAGCGGTATTTCTTTGTTGGTGTGATTTTGGGCTTTTATGGTTTGGATAGTGAAAGTGTTTGAGAATGTTTGTTCAGCAACTTACTGGTTTACCTCCTCAAGAACCTCTTCCTAGACCCCCAAACAACCCACCTAAACTCCAGAATATGCGGCTGCAGAAAATTTGGCCTCCCCGATTACCACCCACCAACCGTCGCAGGACTGTAGGATTTTGGGTGATGGGAGGAGAGGGAGCTGCAGAAGAAGGGTTGCAGGACGGAGATGGGAGAAATCACACGCGAGATTGAGATGGGGCCGATTAGGGCAGAACCTGATTTGCCACGTAGGATGTGGGGTGGTAAACCGGGTTCTGCACTAATGTATAGATTAATTCTTATTCATAAACTATCTTATTACAATTTACATATTTCTCATCTCATCTCATATATATATAACCAACCAAACAAGGCCTTAATTAGTTCCCATCAGCTTTCAGCCAGCATATTCAAGAAAGCCCGATATATCGAAACCCCAACTAGGAAAGAAGAGTCATACATTTTTATATGAATTTTGCAATTGTTCTGTCTGGAATCCATTCTTCTTTCCGCGAGAAAGTGCCACTTAATAATAGTGAATGTCTGCTTAAGGCTAATACATCATGATAAGCCCCTTTCAAATCTTCAATTCACAAACTAGTCATTGGATAAATAGCTGGTGAAAATTGATACAAAAAATAACACAATTTCATACATGTATGATCAAGTTCTCACAGTATAACTTGGTTGACCGCGATAAAGTCTACAACTCTCACACAAATGCAGGCCAGACAAGACACCATGACAACAAAACAGGAAGATGGAGATCTTTTTCTACCCAAAACCTAGTAAAACTACCATCTGCTCACAGAGTATCGTAGTCTGTAATCTAAGAAAAACGGTAGCGCCAAAATCCCAAGTCAACACAGCTTAAGATATTGGGAGACTATACAACACGATGGTAAACCATTAATATCTCAACCAGAAACTGCAACGTAAAAAATACCATTTGCTCACAAAGCGTGCTGAAGACGAGTCACTGAATCCGTGCCCATAAACAAGCCTACTCAACTGCTGGTAAGATCCTGTAAGGTGCAACTGAAGGATTGGATGATCTGTAAGGCAGATAAATCAAGCACAAAATGAATAGAAGAAAGTGTGACAAAGTCGCAAAGGAAGAATGCTCAATCTCATTCTCTACCAAGCCAGCATGAGAGATTAGTGCAAGTAGTAATTACAGAAGCAACAAACCTATTTAAAATAGATGCCGACAATCTCTCCAACCTATTAAAAAAATTGAAAAAAGATACAGTTTCGAAAGCAAAATGTTGCACTATCTTATTTCGTTGTCCATGTTAAAAGATTACAATGTCACACTGGCAAATATTTCTTTGTATAGGAGAAATATAAAAATACCTTAATATAATATCAGTAGAAAATATGTACCTACTAGGTAACATGAATAGGTCTCACAGAGAGAGAGAGATAGAGAGATCACTTTATATAGGTGTATCACAAGCCCTTTAATAAGGCTCGTCCTTGGACAAATTCAATAGCAAAAGCTCACATCTTAGCCAAGATATCAGTGCTCATAATTGCCAGATTTTAAAATCTAGTGAAAGATTCAACCAGAGTTGATTAAGGTTTGAAAGCAGGAATCCTGGAACATGTGCACATTTTTATCGCTTGAACATAGGCACATTAAAATTGGACTTAAATAACCCTTATTTTGATCTCGTTTTTTGTGAAGACATTATAGTTTCACTTACAGCATGTACTGTCCAGCTAATTGGTCCTTTAATGCAGTGATATATATTTGGTTCTTTTATAAGTAAGATAAGGTTTTATTAATAACCAAAGAGGATGAACCCCAGTACACAGGAAGTATACAAGAGATCCACCAAACAAGCAAAGGGAAGTATGCAGTAATATTGAAAATTAAGTTACTTCACTTTCTTAATTTATGAGTGATATCTTCACAAAAAAACCATACTTCTAATGGGAACCGTATCCCAGGAACAATGACCCAACGTCGATACAATGCGTCGTTATATCGAGTACATTAACTAAACTGCCTAGATATCAAAGAAATGAAAGCCAGCCTTTCAGACATCACAGGGTAATCGAGGAGCTCAATTCATAACTGCTCCATTTGTTCAATTCCATGTTAAAATTTATTTTGCAAATACGTCTATTTTTATTTGTTTATCTCTTAAATTTAAAATGTTTTGATGAAAAAGATGTGTTCTCTAGAAACCTTCTTCATTTTGCTTTCTGTGATTTTTCTCTTAATCTCTATGTTTTCCAAGGAATGCTTTTGGTGATTTCCTGAGACAAAAAAGGGTGGAAAGAGAGTACATAAAATGAAATATGTAAAAATCTTTTACATAACAGAAACTTTATGAGGGAAGGGGAAGAATTTCAATGCGCTGAGTGAGAGAATCATGCTGATTGTATCATTATGATATGGGCTCTCAATCTAATATACCTAATTGGTCACATGTAAGTATCAGGCATGAGAAACCAATAACTAATGCAATTTTCCAATATTAGAACAGATCTGGCAGTCAACATCTGACTCAGTCTAAGCCCCACTCTGTTTTACATATTTGTTTCATAAATAGACATTCCAAGTAGTAATCAAAACATACTTGATTCTGTACTAATGACAGTAAATATACAATAGTAAATTAGTAAACAAAGGCATAATTGCTTTATTACCACATACTCAAACAATTGGGCAATTATAAGTGCTGCAAGTAGTAATCAAAACATACTTAATTCTGTACTAATGACAGTAAAAATACAATAGTAAATTAGTAAACAAAGGCATAATTGCTTTATTACCACTTACTCAAACAATTGGGCAATTATAAGTGCTGCAAAGCTGAAGCAATGCTGCTTGATTTGCTGGATCCATATATTGATTGATGATCTGGGGATATCGCCCAGGAGAAAGTGAAGAAAGCCTTGCCAACGAAGCTACCAAAAACTCCCTGGGTTCTTTTATATCTTTCAGAGGATCCTCCTCTTTTCTTCCAGCATTATACAGTCGGACAAAGGTGGCGGTGTAACCCACATTTTCTGCAATATCCGGCATTTCTGGTTCCTCCTCCAGCCTATCCTGCTCTGGTCGTGAAAGGAGGGTAACAATGCTATCCAGCATTTTTCCCCACAGTTCAACATTTGCAGCATCCAAAAGAGCTGAAGACTCACAGATAAGCCTGGTAGAAGCAACTGCAGTCAACTTAATCTCAATTGCTCCTGTGATCAGCCTGAGATTAGGTATCCAAAACTGCGTCACAATCATAGAAAATATGTTGGGCTGAACAGCATTCATAGTATCTACAAGGTTTGTAGAACCATGTTTGACTGCAAAGAGTGACATAATAATCACGAAAGACTTGACAAACTTCACAGCTCGTCTATTTTGGAGCTGCCCAAAAAGGGCGGCCCAAATATGACAAATGTAGGGTGCAATTACACCATATTCAAGACTCTCAATGACAGTGTTGAGCACGTAGAAGCCCTGTTCAGCTGTACTAGGGGATGAGATGAGGGTATTGAATATACCAAGGACCTTGTTAAGCCTTCCCTCTTGGTTAAGCTCAAGGGGTGCCTTCTGAAGGAAGGCCTGAAGTAATCGCACGAGTGCTGGGACATTTGAAGCTCTCTTCCATGAATCAGGTGACAGGAGAATCTCAAAAATTTGCATGTAGCTTGGAGGAATCGGAGGACTATTCAACTCAACTAGCTGAGCCAACAGCTGAAATGCATATGGGAAGAACTCGGTAACATCATTGGCCAATATTTGCTGGAGGCAAGGAAAAAGCCTGGCTTCAAAAGCTGATATGAGAGAGGGATCTTTCTCACAGGCTCGCTTGACAAGAATGGCCACAGACTCAAAGAGATAGTGATTAAAGATTGGATTCTTTGGGTTTTTACAAACTTCCATGAGAATAGAGGTCAACCCAGTGATGCAAGTTCCAGCAACTTCACGAGATATTTCTGCTACTCCAAGAACCCGCATGATACATTTCATTATGTATTGATTCTCCTCAGACTCTGGAAACTTGAAAGCATTAAAAAGGTTGGTCATCAGCTCTCCAAAAAATGGAGCAATATCTTTTCCAGTGTATTTTGCTCTCCCCCCCTCATCCTTGACCAGCATGAGTTTCTCAATACAACTCGCAGCATAAGAATGAACAACATTTGACTCCGAAAGAAGGAACCGAACCAAATCTTGAAACAGATGGGCTGCAATGTCCTTTGATATCTGATTCCGGAACATTGTAAAGAATTTCAATGCACCCGCCTTAAGCATTGGAAACCCATTGACATCCTGACTTTTCAACTCAGGCACAATAACTGAAGCAAAAAAACTTTCAAGGTCCACAAGATCAGTCGAGACAGAAGTACCCCCAGCCCTCTTAGTAGCAAGGGAGACAACTAAGTATATGACACAGTCCTTATCCTTCCAATTTGCAGCTGGGTTTGCTGCAAAGGAGGTTAACAAATGTTGAATCTGTGAAGAAACTATTTCCGTGACCTGTTGCTTATAATTGGTTGCAATCCCTTTAAGAAGCTCACATGCGATTCTCCTCCTAGTATCAAGATCACTGCCCTCCATATCCCTCCTAATGAACTCTATATAATTCATTTCAAATAGTTCCTCATCCTCCTCCCTCAGCCTCACATTTGGAATCACGATGCTCTGACAAATCTGTGGTATCACTGCCGGACCTGAAAACAAAGTGTGGTGCACGCTCATGCTTACTGTGGTCAAAAACTTGATCGCAACCATGGCTAGCTGATCACGGCTAGAAGACTGAGTGACATTCCCTAATAAACTCCAAACCGCCATGACAAAATCATTCAAGTACCCTTGAAACTCCTCCTCGTTCTTCTCCATATAAAGATTAATATTCTCACATACCGCTGCTCTAAGCTCGTCTACGAGCCCAAGCCCATCAACCCCACTACTCTCGAGCACTGGGTAATTCGTCCCAAGGTATTTCCTAAACTCAGTCATCCACTCCTTCATATGGTCTTCAAAAAACTCAGGCAGTTCCTGAAAATTCAAGGAATAAAATATTCTGCAACACAACTTCTGAGACTCAAAAAGGGGCTTAAGGGTGGAGGCGGGGGCACCCGAGTTTGCCGCCGAATCAACCAAAGCAGCGGTTTTGAGAAAGATTTCTAATAACGGTGCGGCGAAATTATCCAAACAATATTTTAAATCTAGCAAAAGATCATTGGTTTTGTACTGGTACCGAAATTTCTTAAAGATAGAGCTGGCGGTGCCGAGAATACCGTTGATGGATGTGTAATCGGACGCCTGCGATGCCTTCTGTAGGTTTGCGACAAGCTCAGGGAGCAGAGCCGGCCAAAGCTTCGGGAAATCGTGCTTGCCGATGAGGGCAAGGGCTTCGCTGAGCTGGGATTGGATTTTGGGAGTAGAGGAGAGCATGAGGGGAACGATCAGCGCTTTGATCTGCTCCTTCTCGGGATCGGCAATAAGGGACAGGGCGGAGGAATCGGGCTCATCCGCTGAGGCGGGTGCCCATCTGGCCCGGAGATGGTTCTTGAAGTTGACGGCAGCGGCTTGGCGGATCTGCTCATCAACGGAGGGCTCGGCGACGAGGCGGAGGACCGCGAGTCCATAGTTGGGGCTGTCAGAAGCACCGGACAGCGAAGCTTCGGCGCGGCGGCGAGGCTCGGGAGCCGGAGAAAGAGTGTGGAGGAAGCATTGGGAAAGGAACTGAAGAGTTTCTGCGTTCCACTCCATTTCTAGGTTTAGGGCTTTGCAAATGGTTGATGGCGAGGGAAAGGGATGCGAACTTTTGGGGATTTAAATAGCGAATCACGTCAGCGTGGCGCGGCTCAGGATTTAAATAGCCTATCTTTTTATTATTTAATTGGTTCCGTAATTATAATATAAAAGTAATGATAAATACATGATTTATGTATGCCTATTGTACCCACTTTGAAAAATATTAAAATTTATTATTAAAAAATTAATTTTTTAATGTAAATTTTATTTTTATTTACTTCTTTTAAAAGAAGTGCAAGACGCTTAACTGTATGTAGGGCTGGACTGTATGTAGGGCTGTAATCAAGTCGAGTCGAGCTGATATTTAGCTTGTTGAATTCGACTCGATTCAAAATACTCAAAGCTCAAGCTTAAGCTCGAATTCAATATTTTTATTTAGTTTTTGTTCGAGCTCGATTCGATAAGCTAAACTCTCAACTCAAACTCGAGTTGAGCATGTCCCAAAAACAAGCTCGAGTCGAGCTCGACTTGAATTTTTATTATTTTATTATTTTTTGAATAAGATTTAATAATTAATAAATTAGACAAATAAAAAATCTAATATTGAATTTGTATAACTAATAAGTAAAACTTATATTGAATTATAAGATTTTAAACATTTACAAATAATTAATATCTAACTAGTTGATATTTATCCATAATAATAATATATTATATGCATACATAAATTATTAATACATACACATAATATGATAACGTATATCTATTTCATATATGGTTTCCACATACTAGTATATGAAATTATTAAATCCTATCGACTAATTATTGTACAAACTATAAAATATAACTATGAAGTATATTCAATATATAGATATAAGTAATTAAGTTACATATTATAAATTTAATTATAAAATTGCTATGGTTATATTATTAGCTAATACATATATTATATATATGTGTGTGTGTGTATGCACATAAGTGTATGTATATATTTGTCAATATATGAATAAGTTTTAATCAAGTCGAGCTAATGAATTGACTAGAGCATAAATGAGCAAGCCTTAACGAACCTTAGCCAAATCGAGTTTTGTTAAGTATATATCATTTACTAATCGAGCGAGTATATGCTTTTAGGGATGAGCTTTTTTTTCACAAGTAGAGTTCGATTCGAGTTTCACAGGACGAGTACCGAGTGAGTTATTGAACATACTAGTTCATTTACAACCCTAACTGTATGACTGCAAATATCATTTGCTAAAAATTCTATTCATCATCCTCACACACCACACCTTTTTTTTTTCTTCTCTTACCGAATGTGTGGTATATGATGATGAGTAGAAGAATTCAATTAGTTTAAGAAGAATAAAATCAAAAAATTAAAAAAAAAAGTGTAGTGTGTAATGAGTGTGGATAATGAGTAGCAAAACTATTTCGCATATTATACTAATTGTTTTCAACTCATGTTGTGATCAATTAACTTAAGCATCTCTTAGGATCTGTTTGGGAATATAACTGTTTTTAGGTATTATCAAATATTCCCAAATATTTCATTTCCAAACATCACTCAAATACAAAACACTTTTAAATTTCAAATTTTCAAAATTTTCATATAATCATTACCCAATTATTACAACTTTTTCAAATTTAAAAAAAAAATACAACTTTTTCAATTAAAAAAATATATATTAAAAAATTATTTAAAACTTTATAATATTTTTATTCAACTTTTTCTCTATCATTTCTCAAAATCTAATAAAACATATTAACTCAAACTATTTCATAATTATTTATAAATATTATGAGATATTCTTAATATTCAAACGAACCCTTAGAGCACTCCCTGTGAATTTTGTATCCTTTTATTTATAATAAGAAATCAAACCAATTTTTTCTCTCTTACTTGGTGACTTTTTGCATACTACTATATATTGGCTTATTTATTTTTTTCTCAGAACCAATTTGGGGTTATGTTAGGAGTGGTAAAAAGTGTTTAAAAAATCTTAAAAGCTTTATAATGATAAAATCAAGTTGTTTATTTGTTACATACTGAAATACTTTTTAATCTCAAAAAAACTAAAAAGTATGTTTCAAAATGATGATTTTTCTCAAACATGCTTTTTCGAATAATGCAGAATGTAGTTCAAATTTTAAAGAAAATTGTCGACGAGTAAAAAGACCCATACAGCTTTCAGATAATTATTTTTTTGCCTTTTTACCCTATGAATATTAAGTATAATTGTATTGTTATTTCACTTATACATTGCTGAACAGATGTTTTTTTATTATGGTTATTGAAAATTCTATTAAACTGTTTTCATTGTTATTTGATTATAAGATTTAATTTCTAGAGCAATTTTAAATACAATCATAAGATGTATAAGCTTGTGCATTCCTTTTTTGAAAAAAAATAGCGTTTACTAAAAAAAATTATTTTTTCATGTGAACCCAAGACTTTTCTTACTTTTTTTAAAAAAGTAGTGTGCGGGGCTTACTCTGTTGGTTGGTGTGCAAGGAATGACGTAAAAGGGCTGGGCAACGTGAGGGCTGCTCTGTTGGTTGCTGGTGGCTTTCGTTAGCCTTGTGAATGGTGGTGCTGTATTGCCTCTATTAGAGTTCTGGTTGGCAACGTGAATTGGAGTTTGAGGCTTGCGGCTGGGAGGAAATCTTTTGTGAAAGGTGTGTATGCAATGCAGCAACCCTATGCTCTAGGTTGAAGAAGAAGAATTGCATGCATAAGAGGGGCTGGTTGGGGAAGAAAACGACTTGCAGCAACCCTAAACCCAGGGTAAAGAGAAGCGGTTCCTATTTGGAACGGTCGGGCTGTTACTAGGTGTTTAACAGCCCCCAAATCAAAACAAGCCACGTATGCAATTCAATACTAGACATAATATATTTGATCTCATATGATAAAACCAACGGAAGTTCTTAGAATTTATGTTTCTTCTCAGAAATATCTCAATGCGCGTAGCTCTGGTTTCTAGGTGAAGATATGCAAAAGAACCCTACACCCAAAGCAAAAAACGAGAGGAAAAGACAAATAACAATCAAGACGAGCGAGGAAGTGGAGAGCCAAGGGATGACTCACATCGCTATTGAAAGAAATAGAAGGAAGCAAATAAATGAACATATTTGCGTGTTGAGGTCCCTAATGCCTAGCTCATACGTACAAAGGGTATCGCATTGAAATATAATCCATGAGCCTTCTCTCTCTTTCTAATCTCAAACCAATGACTATATTCATATTAAGGTGTCGGATTTGTGACTTCATATTTTTTTAAAATGCTACTGCCAGACCTTGAAAAATTCCTCAATTTTAAAAATGGAGCATGAAATGCAACCTATCGTCCTCAATGCAGCTCGGGGTCAAGGGAGGGCACCGACATTTAGTTCTGGGAGAGGTGGAGGGTAGGGGCTTCGGTGGAAGAGTGGAAGGGGAAGAGTTATGGTAACTGAGGGTTATCAACTGTATGCAGGGATATTAGATGTTAAATGGAAAAGCTATATGGCAAACATCTATTGGAGGGCTACTATTTAAGGGATACCTGACCAACCGGTGGGAAGATTTTCTCAAAGAGAAAGGGATCTATGAGCATGGGGCTTATATATAGAAAGAGAGAAGTAGTCGGGTCTTCGAATTTTTACGTGAAGAGGATTGTAGAATTGTAACCCTTGTACGTTTAAATTTGAACACGTTTATGGGCTTGGAGTTACTAAATAAATCGGACCTATTTAATACACTTTTGGGCCTAGTTAAAATATTTGCCCAAATTTCAATAAATAATAATATGTGGGTTTATTTGATATGACTCATTAAATATAATTTGGGCCACATGAAATTATTCATATTGCATCTCTAATAATACTGGACCAGTTGTTGCACATATAGTTACCAAACAATAAATAACTTTTTAATAGTATACCTTATTATTTAAGCTCTACAACTAAAAGTTATATTACACACTACAATCTCAAGCATTCACTATATCATTTAAATATTTCTTTCAATGACAAATGAATCTATAATACCTCTTATCTTTTAATATTTATAATATCTTCCCATATACCATGTGATATAAATTTATCCTATACACACATATATAAGCCAAACAAAAACTATAAATATAATCAAAGGATGAGAAAATGAGATTGTATTACTAAAATATTTCCAATAGATTCTTAGGTATATCATGGGGAAGTGAAAATAAGAGAGAATAAAAAAGCAAACGTAAATAGAAAGAGAAATAATAATAAAAAATTAGATGTTGAACAATAACTGCTACATGTAGCGGGTTTGCTGTAGGTAAATGGCAAATACATATGGGATACAACTACAAGATCTATTGGACCTTCATTTTAGACAAGTATTTACATTTTTAGAAGATACATATGTTTTATATAACCCATTGAGACTGCTCTTCGTTTATGTCAAAAATACTTTTTTTTTTCACTTTCCTAAAACTCGTTATTCAACAATTTATCTCTAACAATTATTTTTTTAAAAATTTAGATTATTTATTTCTCACAAAAGATTAAATTTTTGACATCTATAATTTTATATTAATGATAAACTCATTTTAAAATGATGATAGAAATGTAACTATAATGAAAACATTTAAAAGAACTATTATTACATAGGCAGGGAAGAAACAATTAAAAGAAGCAAGAAGAAAATAATAATAAAAAAATAAGTTTAGGAAAAGCTACTCTAACTCCCTAAATTTGAGGACCTAGTGAATTTACGGAGTTACTGTAGCAAAGTTAAATTTGTTCCTCAAAATAAACGGCCGGATAGAGGCATATCTTAATACATCTTCTTTAAATTTTGGCTAAAAAGCTGGCAAATGGGAATCCTATAGTAGGGGTGATACTCGCATGGTATGGGGCGGGATGGACCCTTCCTTGCACCATGCAAGGTAGGGGTTTTCAACCTAGCCCCCCCACCCCATTGACGGGAGGTGGGATAGAAACCACACCCCGCCCCTTGCCCAAGCCACATGATTCATTGAGTCTAAAAATTAGTTTTTGATCTAAAACAAATTTTTTGATCCAAATTATAATATAATTAAAACTATAAATTAAAATTTATAAATACAAAAATAATTTAAACTCATTAGAGTTATATTTTGTATTGCATTGACCTCTTAAGCCAACATTTTTATAGAGGTAATGCAATATAATAATCATATTTAAGTAATGTGAGACTTATTGTATGACTATAATATTGCCTTTGCCTTGTATATAAAAGTTGGCTTAAGAGGCCAAGACAATTCAGTAACTTGAATACAACTTCAAGTTTTCAAGAAATTGTATATATCTATATACAATATATTTATTTAATAAGTATTTATATAAATATTTAAATTTAATTTTGTATATATAAGGGAGGCGAAGCAAGGGCGGGGTGGGGCCATGCTGGGGTAAGCTCGCCCCCTCCCCCTCTGGGTATTCTCCTTACAGGGCGGGGCAGACGGGGTCGGGTCCCGCTGCCCACCCCTATGTTCCAATCATATTATTTAAGTTTATTATGCTTATATAATTTCAAACACAACTTCTTTTGTTTTCTTTTGAGCCGCATCATTTCCTAACAAATAATTAAGAATCATTTTATTATTTATTATTCTAATTTATTAAGAGGCTTGTTTGGATAGAAAAACGATATCATCTCATCATTACAATTTTCACCAAATTCCTACATAAAATATAATAAGTAATTCAACTTTTTAAAATCTCAAAACAACAATAATATTAAAAAGTAATATTATAACAATACTTTATTCAACTCATATAAAACCATTTCATCTTATCTCATCTTACTATCCAAACAAGCCTTCAATATTAAAATAGTCAATATTGCTTTCTCGTTAAACATACAGATTACTCTAGGAGTTTTAAAAATAAAATCTTCATTTTTATACTTTTAATTTTAGTCCTTTTGATTATGGGTGCTACCCGTATCCCTCAGACAGGGGCCAAATCGATTCCACCCATTTCCCCTGCATGGTCGCATGGGGGAGAGTTGGAACCCCAGGCCTTAGGCCTACGCCCGTCCAGATGTTGAGGGGGTAGATTAGTTCCCACGTCATTTGTCCACCTCCGTTCTATGTAGGGCTGGCCAGCGGGACTCCATGAGCAACCCTACCTCACAAGAGAAACAAGGCCCCCCTCTACACCCCGCCTCCTCAAGCTAGGCCTAAGCCCAGCTTAAAACTTATTTATATATATTTCTTATATACATATACATATATATATAAAAGAATTTTGTTACCAAAACGACTTCATTTTGGTAACGAAATTATTATCATTATTTTCTAAAAAAGTCAAAACTGCGTCATTTTGAGGGTTAACCCTAAATCCCCCCACACTAAAGCCCTCATCTTCTTAGTTCCCCCGCTCTTTCTCTCTCTTGTTCCTATATGGCTACAACTGCCCTCTCTCCCTCACGCAGTAGTCGTCCTCTACTACGACTCATCTTCCTCTTTGAATATGCGAGTCACTGAGTTTATTTTTTAGTAGTTTAGGTTTTTTTGTTTTTGTTTTCGATTCGAATCATTGATTGAGGTATTGTGTTGTGGATTTGATTTGTATTTTTTTTCTTGTTGTGGTTTTTTGTGTTTTGTTTTTTCCATTCCAGCGGTGGACGGGGGGTAGACGAACTAGGGACTTCGACACAATGACATGGGCCCTATTTAGTATAGAAGTGTTATAACCACAAAGAGGTTTCACAATAGTAAATCTACAAACTGAAGTGGTTTTATATGGTTATGATATGTTATATCTAATTTACAATAAAAGTAGATTTACAATATAACATACAATATCAAGCCACGTCATTCGTCAGTTTGTGATTTTATTTTTATGAAATCTTTTTATAACTAAAGTATTTCTCATTTAGTTTTATCGTCACTTCCTTTTGATATCCATAATCCATCCATTGATTTCATGACAGCCCAATTAGAGCAGATGCAATTAAGAATTGTTTTGTACTGTATCTAGGCTAAACGATGTATTCTTCTTTGATGGATGGATTAATTTGCAAAGCCCAATAAAGATTGAAGAGTGTGACTGTTAGGGAGAGAGAACTTTAATTTAGTGCACATGTATGTTCTAAACTTGAGTTTGCACTACGATTTGTGATAAACTGTTACTAAAGGAAAAAGAATAGGGCTTGGGCTTAATAACGTTTTTTGTCCCAATTTCATGACACCTTTATTTTGAGTATCTTATACAATATATATGGTGTTGTGAGAGGTTATTATTGACGTGATATGTTATATTTGTTTTACATTAAAGTGTACTTTTACAATTGATTCTTATTAAGCCACCTTACCATTCCTCTAATTATTATTTATTATTTTAATTCATTAAGATTAAATTTTAAAATTGCCATTATTTCTTGGTTGTTAAACAGATAGTTACTCCATGATTTTTAACAATAAAATCTTCATTTTTATACTTTTAATTTCACTCATTTTGATTAAGGGTGCTATCCGCATTCTCTGGACAGGGGCCACACCAGTCCCACCTCTTTCCCCTGCATGCCTTGGGGGGGGGGGGGGGGGG
>QEOT01122429.1:10154-20545 GCA_003123785.1 Pterocarya stenoptera | reverse complement strand
AAAAAAAAAAAAAAAATGGAAAAGGAACAAAATAGTGTAAAATCAATATATTAATTAATATAGCCATTTTGATCCTCACATCCCACGTCTTGATTCTTGCACCATTTTGACTCCCCTTGAAAGTACAGCCTCGCACGTATACGTCTTCTACTGTATCGTACTTTCCATCTTCTCCAAGGCTTCCAATGCTGCATTAATATATATATATATATAAACATATTAAATTGTAACGTATAAACGTACGACGTTGCATGTATACATATATAATATATAAACCATTGTCGACAAACCTTATACCGTGGCCCGGACCACAAGTAACTTGGGTGATTTTGATATTAGACGTGCCGCCGTTAATAGCAATACAGTCATCGCCTACATATATAAGTTGAAACAAAAAAGCAAATTAATCAAACGACAAGTAGATCCACTACAACAAAAGTGCTTTTTGGGACATAATTTTTTCAAGCGAGTTTTATTTGGCGGCAGATAAGTACTTTTTTTTTATAAATTCACATCGTCAGAAACAAATTGGCCTGAAATATTTATATTTGGCCATTTGATTTTTCTCAAGTTACAATTTTCCGCAAAAAATATAATCATACCATTTGCGGCAACCAAAAGATCTTTTACGGTGACATTATATAAGCAGCCGCTTGAAGGAATTATTATCACATACCATTTGCGGCGACTAGAGCATGCAGCACATGAACATAATTAAGCAGTACTGAAGAATTACAGATCGATCATGATCTATAAGTATTTATATATATATATATATATTTACCGGTTCCTATTATGGATTTTTCAATAGTAATGCTGGTAGAGCGAGAGATGTCAATTCCATCAGTGTTTGGGCTTTCTCCAGGGGCTGTGATCTCGAGATCAGATATATAGAAGTCACTGCAGCTAGCAATACTTATATGGTTTTTAGCGCTATTCAGATGCCTTATTCCAGTCAGCCTGGAGCCATGACAATCGTTGATGTGAAGAGCCTGCATCATTATACATATATATATATATATATGATTAGCCATGCAGAAATTGAGAAACATATATATATATATATTTAAATGGCTAAGATTATGAATTTGCCAAAATTGGAACACAGGCCCCTATCTCCTTAATTAATTCCAAGTATTGGAAGAAAAAGAAATTCAACATTTTTTAAGGGGCAAGAAAAAAATATGAATTTTTAATAAAGAAATAATTTGTACAAGCTTTAAATAGATAAGTCTTGTACAAGCTAATTTTGTAAAAAAATAGACCCTACGGCCTTAAAAAAGTGTAAAAAAAAATTCTATATTAGTGAGACCCACTTTTTTATAAAAGATTTGTACGATACTTGTCTATTAGGACTTGTACATAACATTACTCTTTTTAATATCTGCCCAATCATTAACAATGGGTTTTATCAGTATCAAATACATTGATCATATATATATATATACATGACAAGCTAGGCACATATTATTCTTACCGTTGGGCGCTCGCAATTCGAGTTGCAATCTTGCCACCAAGAAGAACCCCGACCATCAATTTGTCCACCCCCATCAATTATTAGGCCATTAATTTCTGAGAATTGAATCCACTTATTATTGCCCTTCCATGCATCTCTACTTGGTGCAACAATCGTTCCTTGAAGCTGCAAAGAGTACAGACATTCATCAATATAATGATATATAACAGCAAAGTAAATGACATGACATGCAGCAAACGCATGTACATATATATATATAGAGAGAGAGAGAGAGAGAGAGAGAGAGAGAGAGAATATTACCAGAACATGGACGCTGTTGGCTTTGCAGGGGCCTTTGAAAGCAACAGGGCTCAGCATGAATGTCATTCCGTTTGGTATTTCGAGGGTTGGGGTGCCTTCAGATGCTCCACACGCGTCCTCCCATGCTTTTAGAAAACTCTATCATGTAAATTAAGAAAAACAAAATAGTCATAGATTAATATCACTCTGATCATGGGAGCTAGCACAGGCCGCATAATTAGTTTAGAGAAATTAAAAAGAAAATAAAGAGAAACATTGAACTAGATTTTCCTACTTGTGAATCGTCAGTTCGGCCATTTCCAGCAGCACCATAATGAATAACATTGAAAGTATTTCCTGCAGCTGGAGAAAGACGAACCCTGGCACATGAACTAAGAGGAGGAGGAGTCAAGATAAGGATGGAAAGAAGAATGAATATTAGACCTTGCATCCTTAAACACAGAGACAGAGATCAGATAATTCAAAAGCAGCAGATGAAGAAGCTAGCTAGGGAGGGCAGTGATGAATGCAAAGAAGGGAGGGCAGTGAAGGATATTATATAGAGGCAGCATGCATGCAGTTCTAAGTAGTGATACAAGCAAAACATCACGATCATTGGGCATATAAATTTCAAAAATTATCTTAATTAATTCGGTAAACATTGACAATTTGTTTTCCTAATTAGTGGCGACAGTACTGTACTGTTCATCTCTTATTTTATTGCAATGATTTCTCCGGATACCATGCAAAGAAGCGATGAAAACATGGTTATTTTATTGACAATTTGTTTCGGTAATATATCATATTTAACATGTTAATATTGCTGACACATGCATGTAATTTTTTTGTCCATCTGAAACGAGAATTGAAGGAAAACCACGAACGTACGTAAGTTCAACACTCAGCTGATGACATATATATATATAATATTATTGATCAGATGGAGGAGACAATATTATTCATGTTGCATGCGTACTTAATTCAAATCATTAACGTACGTGTTTGTACAAATTTTAATACTTGCGACAAAAATAGAATAACATTTCCCCCTTATTTTGATAAATAAAAAAAATATTAGAAACTTCGAAGCGGCGTATACTGAAATTTTAACTGCATCTCATATTTATTTATTTTTTTAAAGGAAATGCGTAGGTTGTACACTATTAAAGGAATGTTTGAGTCAATATATATATAATATCGTTTGCAAACTTTCAACTATAATGGGAGCCAAAAATGCCGGAATTCCTTTGAGTAAGAGTTGCCAAATAAATTAGGTGAGAAAAGGTGGACTGGGAGCCGACCGGGGGGGAAAAGTGAATTAGGAGGGATTTGCGGATGATGTCAATTTACATGATCAGTATTTATACATTATTTTTTTATACTTCTACACTTTTTTTTTTTTTTTTTTTAATCTAAAAAAAAAGCATAGAAACATGCATCTCATCAATAAGTGGTGAAAGAAATTCTTGGGCCAAAGAAATTTAATATAAAAAATGTGGCACAATTTCTTGGGCCAAAGAAATTCATGTATAAACTTTGAATTCCTCGATCGTTTAATCCGGATTGAATTAATTCAATGCTTAATTTTAGGATTGATTCGCGCTTGCTTGCTTTTCGGTTTAGGGATTTTTTTATAATCCAACAAATTAAATATTTATCCGAACCTCTAATTTCATCCAAATGATCTCTTACTATATCTAATTAGGAGATCATATTACTTCGAAAAATACCTATTTTTTAATTTATAAAATTAATAATAACAAGTCCAATTAATAGAAGATAGGATTAAAAAAAAGAATAATTTAGGAGTAAATCCATATTACATATATATATATTTATAATCGTTGTATGTGATTTAACTTATAAATACCATTGATAATGATTGGCTAATTCTTCAATCATAATGAATAAGATATGTGCATGCATTATAAAGTACCTCCCCCTTAATTAGTTTTCTAATTATAGCCAGAAGGAGATTTGCTTCTAATTTCTATATTATATTCAGCTGCACAATCAATTTATTTTCAGTACCCATTTTCAAGGAAATAAACTAATTAATTATGCATTTAATTTTGGATAGAGAGATTTTAAAGAAAAAGTGTTTGGGTTTTGAGTCTTTAAAATCTAAATAATCTCCTCTATATTATATAGATCAGACAATATTAAAATTCAGATTTAGTTTTTGCATCAAATCCAGACCAGATTTTAACTCTTCAAAATTTCCCAACTAAAATTGCCTTTAGGATTTCTTTATAAATTAAAGACATACTGCCTGTACCTGAATTATCTCGAAGGATGTCGACGATCTTAATTAATGAAAAGTTGGGTGACTTCTATAAAGAAAAATTATGTAAAGAATCCACGTTCGAACAAATGAGTAACTTGCTACGAACATGCTCTGGCCCAAGCCGGCTTGATTCCCGCCCGAACAGTCTTCTTTTCTTTCCCTTGTTTTTTTCGTCCAACCGACCACACGTTCTGGCCCAAGCCGGTTTGATTCCCGGCCCAATAGGCTCCTTTCCAATATTTTATTTTTTCGTCCTATTTTTTATGGATTTTTTACACATACTTCATTTTATTTTTCATCCATTTAACATTTATTTTGCACTCTTCATATTTCACTCTTTCTTTTTTCTTTTTGGGTTTACTCCCTTTTCACGATATTTTGTTTTTAGTTAAAACCATAGGGAAATTAGGTATTATTAATTATATCTCAAGTTTTTTTACATTTCTACGTTAAGATCCCAGCTAGTTTTTTGTCATTTGAAAAAAGAATAGGAACAAGGGGAAAAAAAAAAAAGAGCAAATCCTCAAATTAGGTCTTGATGATAACATGATGCATATCTATGAACGATCTTGCAACATGGAAAAGCAGAGTATGCTTACACGATGCTAAGCATGGAGAATTTGTGATTTGTCTTCAGTATTATAGAAACGATGATGATGAGGAATGTTTACATTTCCAACTCCTAAAAAAAGAGACCGGGAAGAATTACCATATACACTGCAAATATCGGAAGGACGACCTTCGGAATTTGGTTTGGAAATTACGTAAAGATATAGACTTCATCGTATCCCTTCCTACAGTCAGTCAGACATCAAAATGCAAAATTCAATCAGTAAATAGATATGCAAGTAATATAATGCAGAGCAACAGGCAACTTCGGCTTACCCCGCCTTCCCACAATAAGTGGGACTGTAATTGTAAATAAGATTGTCGAGCACGCTTCGAGTAGGTGGCCGGTTCAATGACTTCCTTGCCTCACTGCAGAAAACAATACAGGCTCAGTTGAGAACAAACATTTGTAAAGAAATACAAGAGTATGTTCTTTTTTTTCCTAGAAGAGTATGATTCGTTAGCACTGTAAGCAGGGCCCTGATTTCGTGTTATAATCGAGGAATCCGTAAATCAAGATGGCAGTCGTATCAATATATATCATTTAAAGGAAGTGTAACTCGAGAAACCATTACAACTGCAACACCATATTCATGCAGAAGTGTAGAGCTCGGGTAAGCAGGGCATTTTTCTAGGACCCACATCCCATCGGTGAAAAGCTAATAATTTACTCCATCATTGTAATGTGGGCACATTACACAGTTTTCAGGTTTAACAGGGTAAAAGACTCTACAAAACAACCGCATACAATGCATACAGCCAAAACAACTAGATTTCCCTACTTGGAAACCGTTAAAATTACAGTGAATGTGTCAGGAGGAAAAGTTTTCAGCACAGCCAAAACCTGCAGAATGAACTAGATGAACTTTTCACTCTATCAAGTCCCAAGGCCTAACCTGACCAAATGGTTTGCAACATGTTGCGTCACCTGAATTGCTTCCTCTGAGTGTGGAATCATTGATAAGCCCCATTCAAAAGCATTTTTCTGCACGGTGTATGTAATCAGCCATCTTATGTATGAAACGTGTGTTACTCAATTTAGTCAAGCCCTAAAGCTTCTTAGTGAAATGCCAAGTATATGTTTTCTACTTACCAAGATGATGCATGAGTGATATCCAAAAAATCTTTCATAATGGAAGACTTGAGAAAATTCGTGAATGAAAAGCGTCAACAGGGAGCCAGTTCCAGCAATCAAATTTTCATAATCATGGAGTTAAGTGAATGATCACGTGTAACAAGACTATTGGAAGCATGATATAAGAATTACCTCTGGATGCCATTGGAAGGCAGTCACAGGATAGCTGTGTGCGTGTACTGTGGAGACATAAACCTGATATAACCATCACCACTAAATTCAAAATACACCGAGGGGATATAATAATATGAAGAGTCAAATCAGTACAATATAAAAACAGTAAGGCCNGAGCCCATCTCCTCACCCCCACAACTTGTTTACTGAAGAGAATATATCATTTGGTCCAAGGGCAATGGACCAGGTAAGGGTTTTCTTAGAATTTGAAGTTTGAGAAAAAACGACTTGAGCAGATCAATATAAATTGTTTGAATGGTTCCAAGCAGAGAAGAGCAGAAATTTAAAGACAAGAGGAAGGTTATACTCCAACTAAATCATTTTTTATAGGTTGTACTCAACTAAATCAATTATCTTTTTCTTTTTTTGGATAGGTTGTACTCCAACTAAATCATTTTATTTTTTAATAGGTTGTACTCCAACTAAATCATTTGGGGAACAACGTCAAAAGAACACCTTCCACCTCATATCTGTATTTCATCACTCCTACAGAATTTTAAAAGTAGTGCCTCACTAAAAAAATATTTGGTTTATGGTCAAAAACCAAATCCCTTCAATAAATCCCCAAGTCCAAACACAACTTTCAAGACTGAGGATCGCTATTACAGATTCCCAAATCATATCAGACTTTGTCAAGTTGGCATATAAAATTACTAAAAGAAATTTAAATATTAATGAAACAAGATATAGAACAAGACACTCATGGGGAAATTACAAGAAGCAATAGAATTCAGCATAAAGTGATTATATTATAGAGCCATCTAGGAATTAGAACTTACGTGATGGTTTTGCATGACAAGACAATCTGTACTCAACTTTTTAAGCAATTCTGGAGGAAATCTGCAAAAGAAAGTACATATCAAGTTGCAATGTTATAACACAATAGACTTTTTATATTTTGATAACTTTGTTATTACCGAGCAATTAAACGATACCAATTAGTGCTTGTGAAGATGATAGACCATTCAGAAACTTCAACATCAACATTAAACTTCTGTGAAGTTTACACGCAAATTGAGACATTTAAAAAAAAAACGAAAGAAGTAAGAATGCAACTTGTATGAAATACATTTCCTAACATTATTATATAAAGTTCACTGTTCAGAATAGTAAGAAAATCCAGAAAAAGAATATGCATTAGCAGTCATCCAGTCATACAACAACCATAAAAACATGAGTTAACAACATTCATACCCTACAATCCACTTTAAGGCCTGTTGAAATTGTGTTACCTCCTTTTAAACAAGTAACCATCTCTTTTAAGACATTTTTGGCATCACCCAACAATCCCCGATAAGGGAAAACACTAAAAGCCACAAATCCCTAGGCTACTATACATTGTAGCACAACATTCTCTACTCATTCTACTAGGTATCCACATGCATCACCAATCTACAGCTGTCTTTTCTTTCAAAAGTCATCCACCGTGAGAATCTTTCCCAAGGTTACTACTCAACTGAAAAATGAAACTTTCCCAGGAACCCTAGCACACCAAATTCTCTTCCAAAACTAACCCAGATTACCCTCTCAAAGTCATTTAAGTATCACAAATCAAGTTTCCCAATACCAGCCAATCTGCAGAACACTCTATTCTCCTATTCCCCAGAAGGATCAACATACAAGATACCAAACAAAGAATCCCCCCACTCTAGTTCCCCAGCCAGTAAAGCGCACACAGATGTTCCAGCATGGACTTCCATCTTCAGACAAACAAAGTAGGTTCCAATATGGGTTTCCATATTCAGACAATCCAAGTATTAGGCTTAAGCTTAATTCTTCCCTTCACAACCACAGAAGATGTATCCCAAATATCGAATTTTTTTTTTCAATGGTTGGTTGTAAATTAAGAACGATTCAACATCATCATATACAACAATAACACAGAGCATGTACCTGTTTTGGAGAGGCTAAGACAAAAAAATAGATTCATTATCAATTTCAAATGCATCAAAACCAATGTGCAGATATAATTGAAAACTTGTATACCTTTGAAACACAGTTCCTTCAATTTGTGTGTTTTCTATAAACTGAAGTGTAGACGCCTGGTCTGTTGCATTAAATGATTCGAGAATATTCTGGTCCTATTATCAAGAAAAACAAGTCTGTCACTAAATTATAAAAAAGGCCCTTTGAAAAGGATTATTTAAAATTCAACCAGCTTCGCACGACATTAAATCAGAAAATGTTAAGGAATTAAAAACATTTTATATCTTCATTGTAAATGCATAACAATGATCATCTATGCATTCAATGAAAGATAATTAAGTCTTGATTTTTATTAAAAAAAAAAAAAAAAGGATAACAGCCCCAATCCTATAAACCAATATGAGCCATAAAGTAGGAAATATAATGAGTATTACTCAGTCTACTGATGTAAAGCTAAACATTTGAAAATACCTAGAAGTATTCCGTAAGAACAATATTCTCCTGCCGTCAACAGTTTAATTGAATCGACTACAGGAAGAAACATGAGTATACTCAGTCTAGTCATGTGAGGCTAAACATTTGACAATACAAAGAGGTATTCCTAAGAACAATATTCTTCTCCTGTCAACAGTTTAATTGAATCAACTACAGGAAGAAACAATATTGACTATTATGATACTGAAATTCAATTTGGAAGTATTAAGGGGTAAAAATGTGAAACAAAGGGACAATGAGTTGAGAACCAGAAACCATTTTGTAAAATATATACAAATTAGGAGAAAGATAGACTACCTTGCTTATGATCATTGTTAATAACTCAAAACCTAAGCAAATAGCGTATAGTGGAAAATGGTCACCAGCATCATTCTTCTTTAAAATTTTCTGCATCAAGCAATAATAGATAGGTTATTGCAAGCGAAATCCATAAGTACCAGTTACAAGTCACACATACTTTTATTTTCTTGATATGTTTAGAATGTATAGATACTTATAAAAAAAAATGTTTAGAATGTATAGATTCATACATAAATGAGGAATCTTAGCATGCTCTTTATTGCAAAAGCATATTCTGCTGGTGGATAATTCTTCAAGCAATGCAAATCTACGTTTTCACATACATTACTTACCAAAAAGAGAGAGAGAGAGAGAGCTTCGACATACAGATTAAATGGCTAATGAACCAACCACAGTTACCAGCTCAAAAAATGGAAAAAGGAGAAGACATGAGATGAAATTGGAAAACCTAACAATGTGTATTGTTCAGGACATTATTGTATTAACCAAATCCTGCTTATTGCAAGCGAAATCCATAAGTACCAGTTAAAAGTCACACATACTTTTATTTTCTTGATATGTTTAGAATGTATAGATACTTATAAAAAAAATGTTTAGAATGTATAGATTCATACATAAATGAGGAATCTTAGCATGCTCTTTATTGCAAAAGCATATTCTGCTGGTGGATAATTCTTCAAGCAATGCAAATCTAAGTTTTCACATACGTTACTTACCAGAGAGAGAGAGCTTTGACATACAGATTAAATGGCTAATGAACCAACCACAGTTACTAGCTCAAGAATGGAAAAAGGAGAAGACATGAGATGAAATTGGAAAACCTAACAATGTGTATTGTTCGGGACATTATTGTATTAACCAAATCCTGCTGAGAAGGCCTTTAGGGGTAGTATAGTGCCCCTACTAGCTATGCACCTCAATGGAAACAAAAAAGATATAGAGAAAAAATTGCTTTATTTGTGTTTTCTTATTGACCAAATCTTTTTTTGATAACTAAGAAAACTTCATTAAAAAATGAAAAGGTGCAATCCAACTACAATTTCCTTTATCGACCAAATTGAGGAATTAAAACAACTTTTCGATACTTTCTTTCAAAACTTAGAAAGCCAAAGTTTGACTTTCTTGTGCAGTGGTTGGCAGCATATAAATGTTTTTGATAAGTAAATGGTTGGCAGCATATATGTATAATACTCCTCTAGCATATTCTGCTTCCAATACTTTTTTTTATTAGAATTACTGACATTTCTGATGAATCATTCATACCTCTTTTGGGGAGTATTTTATCATTACATAAAAGTAAAGTTGATGTACAAGTCACAAAACGCTTCTTATTTTCGTTTCCATTATTTTTCCATATGAATCTGACTCCAAATAATCCTATGAAAAGTTTTTTTTTATTGTCATCGGGTGTTTGAGAACAAAGTAATCCCATGACGAGTTGTCATATTAATTACAGGCTCCTTCAGAGAATATCAGAAACTCAATCATGCACTCGACTCAAAAACAGAGTTGATGACGACAACATAAATGTTTTTTTTTTCACAACTCCTGTTCAAAGAAATAACAGCAGAACAAATAAAAAAGAAACAGATCAGATTTCTGCATGAATCAGTCGGTTGGTTATAGGGAGAAAATTCCTGCCCAAACAAACTTAGACTGTGGAATCCCCAACAAGCAAACTGAAGCATCCCCCCCCCCCCCCCCCCCCC
>QEOT01122429.1:0-10114 GCA_003123785.1 Pterocarya stenoptera | reverse complement strand
AAAAAAAAAAAAAAGAACCTCCAAATCCAATCAAGAAGGGAAACCAACGAGTCAAATTCTAGGGGAGAAAACCTAGGTTTGGAATTACTTTGAGTGATTAGGAGATGCTGAAGCAATCGAGCAGTAGTATCAAAGATCTTCTCAAATAAGTAGTCATATAAAAGTAGTGAGAGACAGAAGGAAAATTGGAGCAGGGGAGACAACCAAACTGTATGAGGCTTGAGAGTTGAAAGGTCCAAACTATAGCGAATGCACTCAATCAAATTTACATGGAAAATAAAGAGCTTTCTTCGTCTAGCATTGATCATGCAACACAAGTAATTTTTATTTTTTCACCTACTAGAACCCAGCACATTTCAGGTTGTTAAAAGCTACCAATGCCAGTTTTGGGTGTGCAGAGACTACTAGATAGTACAAACCACTCTGTATATTATTCATTCGAAAAATTGGATTAAATTAATAATTACCTTAAAAATTCTCTCAACAACTTCATAGTACAAACCACTCTGTATATTATTCATTCGAAAATTTGGATTAAATTAATAATTACCTTAAAAATTCTCTCAACAACTTCATAGTACAAACCAGTCTTAGCCCAGCCTCCTGTTAAGAGCACTCCATTGACCATATCTAGCTTCTGCAATGCACTGTATGTATTTAGTGTGACATCACATGATTGGAGAGGACAGATAATTCAAGTGCCAAACAAGTCATTTTAGGGTCATATCATGAATCTCAGAGATAGTCAACGTTAGCAATACTGTAAGTGCAAATTATCCTATGTAATTCAGACGAACAAACCCCAGTATGCACAGAATTAACTGGACATGTAATGTAATTGGATTCTTCACAGCATTTACATCAAATAGGAGAAGCAACTATATCTTGGTCTTACGTAGTAATTTGTGCAATTAAAGGAGCACTGTGCAAAGGATATAGAGCACGTGGAGGCTTTGATTCAGGAATATTAGAGAGAACAGTACCGGTCACACGCCCAATTCCAACCACGCTTGTCATCGCTCTCGTCCCGAATTGTAAGCTTTTGATGTTTTTTCTTTAGATGTTTTAATTATGAAGATAACTGTAAGAATCAAGTTCTACTGAAAGTATGGAGCATGAACACAAAAGAAATCACCAACTCAAAGCTCGCTCTCATATTATATATATATATATATATTTAGACCGCACTCGACTTACAAGTCAGAACAAGTTATAAGATACCCAGGTCAAAACCTAGCAAGTTGCTGCAATTCTCACCGTACCCAAACATGCCAAATTCCGAGAGGGGAAAAAGAAACAAATATTTTACCTCGAAAAGAATCTCGGGAGGCTCGTTATAGATAAGAGGAATGACACGAGCTCCGGCCGATTCAACGAATTTCACGTACGAAGCGGCTATGTAGGAAGCGTTGGTCGCATTGCTGAGGCGTCCGGAGGCGCCGTCTCCGGGGTGGCTGAGGATGCCGATCACCGGCCGGTAGTTAAGCTTGGGGCTGGGGGCGACACACCTGGGAGATTCAGGGACGATTTGATTCGGGAGAAGAATCGTGGGCTCGGCCTTGGCGAGACTGAGCTCCTTGGTGTAGGAAATGAACAGAGGGACCCAGAGATAGTTCCAGATATCTGAGTAGCGGGAGGAGGATGCAGAGGAGGAGGAGTTGGAGGCGAGGGCAGAGACAGCGTCGTTCGGCATGTCGGAGGCGGAGGAGGAAGATGAGTGGGAGGGAGAGGAGCGGGAGACGGCGTCGTTCGGCATGGTTTAGAAATGATCGAAAAAGGCGTGTAAAAAGAGCTGGAAAGATGGAGGAAAGAGGAAGGAAGAGTGACGTGGAATGCGCATAGATATAGACACATGAGGACAGATGGGGTGGGACAGTGGGCAAGGTCGGTCGGTGGTTTTACGTCGTATGACGTAATGGGTAACGAAGGACAACGTACGGCGGGGAAACTTCCTGATATGGCCTACTGCATTGGCCCACAACCACCGAGCGTGGGGATTTGCTGACTAGGTTTTCTTTGTGAGTATTGTTATGCATCATCCTACACATTATATATTAATGTATTTTTTATTTTATTTTTATTTTTTTTTAATTTTTTTTATTTTACTCTTCTTGAAATATTTATATTTTTTTATTCATCATCTATATAATATACATTTAATAAAATAAATAAATAAAATAAATTATGGTATAACTCACAAAAAATATTTTTTTTGTGATAATAAATAACACTATTTTTAAAAATAATTATGCCGTCCTTACACTCTTATACCTAGCATTACTCGGTTTGGAATTGGCTACATAAGTCTATGCTTCACGCGTGAACTTCCTTGTCTGGATCATTTCACGTGAGAATCTCCCTGCGTAAACTCCACTCCATATGAGAATCAATGTCTTTTGGAATTTTGAGTATCTCGTAATTCGGTAAATAATAATAAAATAATTTTAGTTATTTTATTAAATTTTAAAATAAAATAAAATATTATAAATTTAAAAAATAATTTTGATGTAATTTTTTAATTTTTAATTTTTTTTAATATTAAAAATATCATCCAGCCAACATTCAAACGGACCTAAAATTTACCAATTAATTTAGAATTACGTTAGACTTAGCCTTGTATTGCAAAAAGGATTTTTCAATATGTCTTAATTTTCTCGTAACTCCATTCATAAATATTACTCAAGTTTCAAATACAAATATTTTTTTTATATTTCAAATTTTTAATTTTTAATTTAATTATTATCTAATGATTACTCAATACATATAAGTTTTCAACTTTATAGATCTACTTTCATAAACTCCAATACAAATATTGTTTTTAAAAAAATATTTTTATTTAGATTTTTTTCTCCTCTTTTCCAAATCCTAATCTTAAGTAAATTTCTATTGTTAAATTGTGCAAGTTTCGTGTAGGATATATATCATTCGGAAAAAATGAAGGTTTGTAGTCAAAATATAAATATTTTTTTTTATGAGTCTTTCCCACTCTTTTTTTTTTTTTTTTTATTGAATCGTCTATCCCACTTTGTTCAATCAAACTACAAGAGAGATGTACATCTTGAAATTATATAAATTATTGTGGTAAAGTTTTGAATCTTTTGATTTTGTTTGTGTTTTTCAAACGAAAGACTAATCTATGGTTTTATGCTTTTTGACTTTTCAACGTAGCCGCCCTGATATATAGCGCGGCTCGTATTTTTGATGCCGTGCCCCTGTGGCTCGCATACAACGCTGGCTATATAAACTGTTGCTCCATCACAGCTGTACTCGTTAATGTAAAAAATAAAAATTCTATTCATCATTTATTCTTTTACCATCCTCTAATCTCAAAATATGATATTGAATTATAAATTTATAAATAAAATATAATAAATAATTTTTCTTTATCTAATGTCACGTTATAAAATTATGAAATGATGATGATGGTCAGCAACATTACTCATTGAAAAATTATTGGTATTTAAATGATATGAAAATTGAGCAAAATTGTAAAATATATTTTCTAGGATTTCGTTTATTTTTATAATTTTTTTTTCAATTCATTTCATCTTATTTATTTATTATAATTTTTCTAAATTTTTACAAAAAATAAAATAAACAATTTAATATTTTCAAATCTAAAAATAAATATAATATTAAAAAATATTTTAAAACTATTTTATTTAATTTTTTATTTTAATATTAATACATCTCATTCAAAACAAACAAGGGTACTCTATGACCGGATTTGAATTTTTTTTTCCCTGCATACATATTAATCGGATTGTTAATGGGCCGTTATATGGATAAGTCGAAATTATTGAGTCATTGGTCAATATATATTTTATATATCATTTTTTACTTGTATTATAATTAGACCATACTCTTTGTGTGGAATTTTAAGAAAGAGTGTTTTTCTAAGAAGAAATAGTGCTTAAGTTTGCAAATCTATGATCTATCTACTACACCATTGCTCTCTCTAAAACATGGCATACATCAAAGAATATAAATACTGTAGAACGAGAGAATATGATGCAAAAGCTCAAATAAACGGTCACGGTGGCTCTTTTCCTTGATGGAACCAATTTATTACCAATAAGGAATCAAGACCTAAAAGCTGAAATTTCAATACAAATACGTTTACCAAGACCTAAGAAGCAAGAGAACAACATATACAAAGTTAGTTTCCAAAATGTTCCTTGATAACACCATCACAGCAACCAGATCTCATATTGCCCTTTTGATGTTCAATTTCATCTTACTAAAAGAGAGAAACATCCATAGGACGAGTAATGATTTTTTTACTTTCCTTGCGATTTTTGAGAAAAAATACTTTAGTCACAAAAATATTATATAAAAGTAATCTCACAAATTAATGTGGTTTAATGTGGTTCATCGGATTGAAAATTTACTTTTATTGTAAAGTAGATCTAATAAATCATACGAAGTCACGCCAATTTATAAGATTATTTTTGTATAATCTCTTAACACTTTTATTTTTTAGATGTGCAGGAAAGTTAAAGACAGGAAGCATTTTGCAAGAATATCTAATTTTAAATGAATTGTTATAACAATGTCTGAAAACATGTTTTTTAAAATTTACATAAATTATATCTATTCCCTTAAATAAAAATCATGATTTCGTACACGTTGCTAAGTGAAGCATATGCTAAAAGTTTATTGGACTAAGACTGAACCTGAAGCGGCCCAGAAGGCCTCAAACGATTGCCCAACCCGGCTTAAAATGGAATTCCTCTTAAACCTCTCAGTTCCTCCCATGGCTACCTCTTTAACCGTCACCCCATTGCACTAAACCCCCAAGACGCTCAATTTTCAAAATACCCACATGCCCTTGGCCATGTCTCTCTTCAAAACCCTTATTTCCCACCACTTCCAGACCCTCTTCAAGCCCCAAAACCCTCTTCGCTGTTCTCAAGTAATCAATTCATTCTCATACAAATCTCTCCCACGTTCCTCACTATTTTACAGTTCCACAACATATTTCCCCCGACTCGAAGACGGGATTGAACCAGCAGAAGGTAATGATCAGAAAGAAAACAAGAAACCATTGGATGTGATGTTCAAAGAAGCCGTGAGTGAGAGATTGTGCGAAAATGCTGAAAGCAGCGAGAGTGAAAGTGAAGAAGAAAACAAGAAGCTGAAGAGCAGATTGAGGGAATTGGAGAGAGAGGTGAGAAGGTTGAAAGCAAAATCTAGCTGTAAAGACGATTTGAAAAAGAAGGAATCGAAGAAAAGTAAGCGCAAGAGTTTGTATGCAGTGTTTACGAATCAAGAGAGTTGTATTGAAAGGCACGCGGAGAGGGTAAGGGAAGAGCCGGAGGTTTATAAAGAGCTTTCACCGGATATGGAAGTGTTTGTGAATCATTTGTACAAGGACGGGTACTTTAACAACGCAAATTTTATGCGAGGGAATAAGTTGGAATTTGGTTGTTTTGAGAGTTGGTATGGCCGGGGATATTTAAAGTTTGCTGCTGAGAAGTTTGGCAAGGACAACCAAGAAATTGCAAAGTAAGAAAGTTTTCTTTTATACGTTTTACTGGCTCTAACTGTTTATATAAGTTTCCTTTGATATTGGTTTGAAAATTGATCTATATAGCCTATATGATTATTCGAATACAACGAAAATTAAGAAGAATGTGAGGTTTTCGTGCATTATGGTTGTTGTATCTTATATAGAGAGCTCTTCTCAATGAACTTCTGATGTTTTTAGCTTAGCATGATCGTGTTTTCAATATCTTTGTGTGTGGGTTGTGTAATATATTTTGATAAGTAAAAAGAAATTTACTATAAATGCAAGAAACGTAATCCAAGTATACAGTTAGTACACTAGAGAAAAAAAAATAGAAACATCGAGAAGGGAATTACGAGATATCCACTCGAAAAGTGACTTAAGAAAACAAAGTTACGGAGCCGAACTCTTCTTCCCACAATAATTGAAACTTCTGATAAACTCATCTGGAGACGGTTCTTGACAACCTTCAGACCAAATCTGGCATGAGAACCATCTTCCACTTCGATACTAACAAATTTACAGAAACTGTGAACTTTTTATTTAAGGTTAATTCTACTGATGCCCAAAGCAACAACGTTTGGGAGAAAGAATCTCTAATGCCTCCCAACGAGCGTTCTCTATCTTCAAAACAGTGACTGTTCCTCTCAAGCCAAATACACCACATAAGGCATAGGGGAGCCATATTCCAAATGGTTGGTCATTACCCCGAATTCCTCTCCAACAAGCCAGAAGATCTACCACCCTCCTAGGCATCACCCAGGTAATATTAATCCTTGTTGGCGGTGTTTTATAAGTGTTGAATGGCTATAGAAGCCTTTAGGTTTCAATCATGAAGTCAAGGTGCTTCCGACTTTGAAATGTGAAAGATATTTGGTGGTGGGTTAAATGATTCTCATTTAACCTTGTCATGATAAGCTCTTCAAAGTTACTAGTGCACAAACTGAGAGTCTTTGAATCCCTTTCAATGGGGTGAATCTTGGAATTTCCTGCTCTTCCTTAATACCTATGTTTTATAGATGAACCCCTCTCATCTTCACTTCATGATGCTAGATTTTCGACTCTAATCTCCATTGGATGTCTTTTCTTATCAAACAAATAGAGTTTCACCCGTGTACTTGGGCTTTTGCCTATTCCTATGATCAATAAAATCTTATTTACCAATATATAAATTAAAAAAAAACAAGTAGAGCTTCTAAAAATAACATTGTGCTGTCGATCAAACTTCTCTACAATTGCCAATAGCTAGAGCTGATGACAAGTGGTATTCATGTAGGTCTGCTAAACTACACCTTTGAGAATGTAGGGGGCCTAGGACAGTCAGCAGTGTACTTCAATTATGCCTTTCATGCTAAACCCCTAGGGGTTGGCTTAAGTGGTAAAGGCCTTGGGATTGGGGGCATGCTCCCCCCAGGTCTAAGGTTCAAATTGGGCGCAAACAATCTCTAGGGGCCATCGGACTAGGGGATTTTTCCCTTGAATTACCCGATGTGCACTTGCGGAAAACTCCTAGCCAAGGGTCTGTGCACCCCTGGGATTAGTCGGGATGCTGTTCCTGGACACCCAGTGTCAATAAAAAAAACATTATGCCGTTCATGCTCTTGTTCATCATTATTAATATTTATCTTACTTATCATAGAAGAGAAAAAGTTTATTTCTGCTCTTGGGAGAGTGTGTGTGTGAGAGAGAGAGTTTCTGGGAACATATATAGAAGTCTTTCACTTATAAAAAAATATATAGAAGTCTTTCTGGGACTAAAACTCAGTTGATCTCATTGGTACTTGGATTCTAAGGGCTTTTAAGGAGTATCCTATATTTTATCCATTGGGATTGGAGTCGAGTTCTTCTTTAAACTATTCCATTCAATTCTTTGGCTGGACCATTATCTCTGGATGGAGAAGTTAGGACGTTTAATTATTGTTGGATACCCACAACTTATATTGATTTTGGACTGGCAGGATCATTAACCCAGGGTCCATTGTCCTTCCTGTTTGTACAGATGCAACTGGCATATAGTAAAAGCAGTATATGGAAAAGTGAATTTCTTGCAAGTTTACTGAGTTTTCAATTGAAAGAGAGAATGTAGGTCTGCTAAACTACACCTTTGTAATAGCCACTTGTTTTCTTTGAGGGGGTATGATCACTCTTAATTTGGTGCGCAAGAGCTTCAGGACTAAATAGACTGACATTTATATGACTATTTTTCAGATATATTCTTCAATAGGTTTATCTTTTCCTAAAGAATTGTTATTTGGAACTAAAAATGGAGGCTTTGGATCTTTAGTGGACCCATGTCACAAGAACCTGATCACAACAGTGCCATAATACTGTTGCATTATGAATCATGCTGAATTAATTATAATGTAAATCATACACAATGTTGTTTGACAAAGTTAGTTTTCAGCAATCTTCATGTTGTTTGACCCGGAGATTGTGATTATGAATTGAATTGGACAAATAAAAGATAAAACTCCAGATAGTCCAACCTACGTGTTCCTAACCAAGTAGATCCCACATCAAAACTGGACCATATCTTCGAATTACTTTGATATTTGTTTTTCTAAGAGCTTTTTGCTGGCTGCATCAGCACCTTTTCTTGTATCTACCCAAAGTGATGTGATATCTATATCCGATACAGTTTATATGGGTGGCAATCAAGTCTGGCATATTGATAAACTTGGATTTTGTATTCATACAGATGGTTGTCAGGCAGTGACTTGAAAAAGGTTGCCCTCTTTGGTTGCCCTTCCCTTGCAAGAAAGAATATTTTTGCTGCTAAAAGACTCAGAAAAGTTTTTGAAATTCAAGAAAACACAGTAAGCCAATTGCCCATTACTTTTTACAGCCTCTCATTAACATGTTGTTCGCCTCGGGATTCAAGGTAAAGATTATAATGTTGCTTTTATTTTAATATTTTCTGCTCACACTCAGGTTTGCACCAAATGCATCCTAAAGCAATCGTGCAAGTTTGCGAATCAAAGTGTGTGGAAAGGAGACACCAAGAATTTAAATTTGGCTGTTGTTATGAGGGTTATCACCTTGTATGCTTTGGAGTTGGTGCCCCCAGAGCTGGTAGTGCCCAATGAAATAAAGGCTTCTGTCAGTAAATTGCTGAAGGAGGTTGTGAAACTAAGTCAGAGTACCTCATGAAAGCATACTGGCATTCTTTCAGGACCTGCATGTTGTTCCAGGTAACAGCCCCTTGATGCTAGAGAAGATTTTTTAGTAAAATCAGGCTATTAATGTTATATCTGATATCAAACAGTTGTTATTTTGTGCTTGAAGATACCAAATAGAATTATAATTTGTTACAGTTAAATTAGAATTAGGATTAGGCAGAAGTTAAATTAGGATTTATAGATTTCTCCTCCTCAATTACTTCGTCGAGATTCAACGTGGGGGCTATTGACTTTAATCTCTTTATTTGCTTTAGCTAAACGGTTTCTTTAATACCTAATTTGCTAATATGTATGTGGATATATAGTAGAAGAGAAAGAATGGTATGGAAATGGCAAAGGCAGATTAGGCTTACTACTTAACTGAACCAATTTTTTTATATCTTTTTTTTGTGCCATCTTGTTTCATAGTCCTCTTTTGTTTCTCAACACAAATGATTTGGTGGACCGTAAAATTACCCTTTTCGGATCGATCCTATCTATATAGCTTGAAAAGTTTCTGCATATCGGATTGCATGTGACCCCCACCATATACCAACCCATGCGGTCCCCCACTCCACCAAATTGTCATCACGGAAAATATCAGGATCATCATTCTTGTTTAGCATTAAGCAGGTGTATTTTGGTCTACTAGATCCATCAAAATGGCTTATGTTGTGTTAAATATATACTATTTACTTTTAGGAAAATGCTACTTAGACCGATAAAATTGACCGATTGTGATTTTTTTTTTTTTTTTAACTTAATGGTTAAGAAAGTGATTATTAGTGAATTGATATATATATTTTTTAAAATATTTTAAAATATATAAAAATAAAAATAAAATAAAAAATAAAAAAGTGCATTTTCACTTGTCGGTAAGCTATTTTGGTTAGAAATGTCAGTTTCAGTAACATTATCCTAAAGATATAAACGAAAATATTGAGTCACTTAGCAAAATAATAATAATTATTATTATAAATTATTGAGTCTTAATTATAGTAAAATAATAATTTGATATCGTAAATTAGATTGTAAAGTTATTTTTTTTTATAAAGTATTTTATATCAATTTATTTTTATTTTTATAAAAAAAAAATTGTGACTGTACCTTTTATTTTGAAGTTAACGTGAGATGATGTTCTCTTTCACCATTTTCCTCTCGGTCATGGTTGACATTACGTGGCTTCATGTTTATATTTTATTTTTTATGATTTATTTCAGATAAATAAGGTGTAAAGATCTGAATTACCAGATATTTAAGACACCAATTGACCAAAAAATAAGCATTAAGAAAATAAAAATAAAATTGAACAAAAACAAAAAAGAAAAGAAAATGGCTGTGTCTAAGGCTGTGTTTGGACACTGAAAATACTTCAACTACTCTGAGATATGTTTGTACGGGTGAGAGGTGTTTTACATCCAAACAAAACATTTTCGTACGGAAGAGA
>QEOT01122428.1:3411-27726 GCA_003123785.1 Pterocarya stenoptera | reverse complement strand
GGTCGTACGCATTCATGTTATAAAAAAAATTGATAAATTTGAGACTTATATAAAAAATAAAAAAATAAAAAAAATTATTTTTAATGACGTCGAATCCTATATTTTCCAAATAAGTGTGCGAAATTTACAAACTCTAAGATTGTATTTAGCATTACTCATTTTAAAATATTCCTACGTAATTATAGTGTGTCTTGGACCATACTCCTTTTTATCAAAAGGCTATTTCAATTTTTTCCATTTGCTAGCTTCCTGTTTTTAATTGAGAACATTATCAGATAAATCCTTGTTTTCATATTTTCTTAGATTTTTTTGCCTTTTCACGAAGCTGCTGTCACCTGCAAGTAAGTCCACGTCAATTCTTGAAAAATTTATACTCATGTATGTAATGCCACATGTGCTTAACACGTCGACACACCTTGTGAATTAACTATCGCGTCAGACTTGACACGTCATCATCTCGTAGTTAAAAACTTAAAATCCGATGTCAAAATCTCCATTCTCTATAATTTCCATTATTATTTTTTTTCCTTAAGCAAGCTTCATTCAATATAAAACCAACATAAAGTTTCAGAAGTATTGTTAATTTTTTTTCTCTATAATTTCCATTGCTGTCAAAGGAAGGGGATACAAAATATATAAATAATAAAAAATTTCATTCCTCATTTCTACACCACACACTATACATATTTTTTTATATTTTTTTCTTACCAAATGTGCAGTTTGTAGATGATGAATAGAAGAAATCTTTTAGTTTAACAAGAATAAAACAAAAATTAAAAAATAAAAAGTCAAGTGTGGTATATGATGTATATAATAGTATTAATATTAGACTATTAATATTAATATAAATTATTATACTAATAGTCTAATATTAATACTATTATATAGTCTAGTAATTTATATAGCTATACTAATATATAAGTCTATAACTATTTAACTAATACTAATAGTTTAATATAGACTATAGTTATTAGTATAGACTATAGTTATACTAAATCACTATAACTAATACTAATATATAAGTATATAACTATACTAATATTATAGAAAATGTATTACAAATTTAAAAAAATTTAACTATCATTTATACTATTATTATTATTATTATACTAATGTATAATGTAACTATACTAATATTATTATATATTATTAATTTTCTATAACTAAACCCAAACGGCGCCGTTTTCCTAAGTTACTAAAAGTCTACCCTAGGATTCACATTTCACACGCTGACGCCGCTCACTCTCTCAGTCTCTCGTCCAGTCGTCCTCACTCCCCGAGTCCCCAACGTCAAGTTTCAACTCTGTGATTTTGTTTTCTCTCCCAGTCCCTGCCCCGGTTCTAACTTCTCACTCACTCTGCTCTCACTCTTAGCTCTCCCTTCTCTCACTCTCTCGTCTATCACTCTCGAGCCTTCTCTCACTCTCTCTTCTCTCAACTCTCTCTGCCGAGGCCCGAGTCCCCGATTCTCCATCAACGTGTAACGGTAAGTTTGTTTATTTTTATCGTTTTCTGTTTTTGAAATTACATACTGGCATTTTTGTGATTGGGTTTTGTGATATTAGGGTTTTTGTGATTGGGTTTTGTGATTTGTGATATTAGGTTTTTTGAATCCGAAATTTAGGATTTTTTGTGATTTTGTTTATTATTGTGCTTGTGATATTAGGATTTTGTGATTGGGTTTGTGAAATTACTTTGAAATTATGAATCTATGATAGATGATATTTGTGAATCTGTGATACACTGATATTAGCCATTAGGGTTTGTTGAATCCGAAATTTACTTCGATTGGGTTTTGTGTTTGGGTTTTATGAAATTGTGTTTAATGTTTAGTGATTGAGTTTTTTAAATTACATTGATAGGGGCCATAGGGCTTACATTAATCCTTTAAATAAATTTATTGCTACTTTTATACATTGAGAAATTGGGTAGCTGCTTACCCCACATATATATAGTTATAACTGCTTTTATTAATTTTCTTTTTGTTACTATAGATGGATCCTTCAAATGAAACCGGAAAATTGGACCGAAAACCGGTTAAACCGGAAGTACCGGTTTATAAGGTTAATTGGGGCGTAATCGGTTTTGAAAAATACAAAACCGGTCATACCGGTTCGGTCCAAGATTTTGCCAAAAACCGGACCAGACCGGACCGGTTACACCCCTATAATCCTTCTGCCAATCCGTTGTTCAGCAACTGAAGGGACTCCATTTTCAACGACATCCCACAAATCAAGAGATAGGAAAAGAGTTTTCATTTTTATGCTCCAATAGTCAGAGTTTTCACCAGAAAAAATGGGAAGAGTTGCAGATGAACCAGGCGCAGCCATCATATCCCAAAGAGACCGAAAGCTGCTCTGATACCAACTGTTGGTATTTTGGTACAAGGGTGTGGTAAAAAGATGAAAAATAGAGGAGAACTTCAACCAAAATACTTGTTGATTGATTATAATGTTCTACCAATTACAGATGGAGAAGTACATTATATAAACAACATTGAGAATTACAAAGTATTAATAGTCATGTTGTCCCAAGATGCACGATAATAGAGTTTGACTACAATAGCAAAAGACTAATAATAGACTTTATTGAAAAAATTGCATCATAAATAGACGTTAGCTTCAATATCCTTGATTCGTTCATTGATCACGCCAGCGACGTAATGGAGTTAAGGTGTTCGGGCATTTCGCCCCCCATAACCTCCTTGGCAGCGACAGAGAAGTGGCTCAACTCTTCAATGAGATTGGCACCGGCTTGGTTCTTGACCCCGACGCATATAAGGACGTCCAAGCTGCTATTCAAATTCACTACCAAACTCAGTGGAAGACCTGGATTGCTGAAGCCCTCCACGACCATTTCAGAAGCCCCTGGACTATTCTGGCTTTTTCGGCCGCCATGATAGTACTGGGTCTAACTTTCGTACAGACCTGGTTCTCATTCAAAGAAGACGGGTAATTCCCGAGACCAAGTTCGGCGCTAGTCACTGTAAACCGCTCGTTACTTCACACTCTGTACATGCATATTATATATAGCTCATCAAAAGTACTAGTTACATCCACGATGTTGGGACGCGACGATGATCACCTGGGACGACGATGATCATGTACATCGTTTGCTTTGCAGTAAGTACGTATAACTCACTCCACAATATATAACTCGGGTGGTAAATGTTATTTGAGAAATGATATCTACAAATCTTAAATAGATAAATCTCATATAAGTAATTCTAAAAAAGTGAATTAATTCTATCTAAAAAAAATGTATAAAAAAACTATTCTAATTTATTGATGAAACTCACTTTTTTTGAATGAAACTTATGATCTATTTGAGACTTGTTCATGCATTACTCTAAATGAAATTTAAATAAGTCTGTAGTTAGGTTTAAATTGAAACTTTTTCGTCGTCAGTACTATGTCCCTTACTTTATGATCATGATTTGTGTAATTCTGGAAAAAAAGAGAGAGATATCACCGCTTGGAATAATTTGCTTTGCAGAATGATCACGTGGGCTTGAATCTTTAATTATATATGCCTGCAACCCGACCAAGCCGACCCGGCCCGACCCGACCCGACCCAAATAACAAAATAAGCAGCCTCGACCCGAGTTTGATGAGTAATAACACCTTTATTCTCAAGAGATCGAGATTGATGTGGGCGTCGAGTTTTAACCACCACATGAAAGTGAGAGACACAAACGCAGAAAGAAACGGAGAGTGAGAGGAATTAACAGAGGAAGTCGAAATGAAACTGTAACCTCAACCGTAACAAAGAGGGAGAGCTCGCCATGGCTGCAACTGCATTCAACGACATTGCTGCGTGGATCCTGCTGGCTCTAGCCGTGGCACTCGCGGGTGACGGTGACAGTGGTGGCCACAAGAGCGCCCTCATATCAATTTGGGTTCTCCTCTCAGGTGCTGCGCTCGTCGCTTTCATGGTGGTTTTCATCGGACCCGCGATGAAATGGGCATTTTTTGCAGAGCATCCGATATGGGTTTTATGGTATTCCTGGATGGTGCTTGGACTGAGATCCTCACGATTGATGCAAGCAAGCTCTGCTTTTCTTCCTCAATTTAATTGTTCTTTAATTCATTCGTGTAGTTTATAAGGTTTGGTTTTTTTCCGTGATGAAATGCTCTGTTTTGTTATTTTTGTTTTTCCAAATCGGCATAAAATTGAGGATTTTCCTCGTGGTTGAACAATGGATCAATAATCCGTATAACATGCTCCAACTGGTGCTTTAAATCGACTGCAAGTGGTTATGACGACAGAGAGAAATGGGGAGGGATGGCAGCTAGGGTTTGAGATCAATTGTGAAAACGTGTAGTTAGTTTCAGTGGGTTCGACCTGCAAGCTATTTTAAACCGCTTTTCGGGTCAGGTCAGATCGGGTCGGTTCGGGTCGGTTCTCACGGATGGACCGGTTTACGTACTTTTTTGCACAGCCCTAATTATATATGTTTGTGTTAGCAATAAATGTATTTCTTAAAAATAATATACCAACTAGCTAGAAAGAGTTTTAGGCCTCTTTTGTTTATATATTTATATATATATATATGCTAGGCAACAGTTCCGGGTGCGTTAGTCCCGACGCACTGTTCATTTCTTTTATTCTTGAAAAGATTCAGATTTAATTTGTTATTATTATTATTTTTCTTTTCCATGCAGGATAAAGCTATGGTTGCTTTGGCAATTGAGGACAAGAAAAGGCAGTTTGCTGCTACCGAGAAGTATCTTGAAGATGTCTTGCATTCAGCTTTTGCCACTTCGGAGTAGGGTTGTGCATAAATGGCTAGGATCCGATCTGTCCGAGACACACGATTTGTCCAACCCGAATAAAGACGGGTTCATCGAGTCAAAATTTAACATCGGGTTTTAAACAATGCAATCCTTCAAAACCGTCGAAACCGATCAACACCAAAAGCTGAATTTCAACAGAATTACATACAAAGTAGCATACAGTTATGAGAAAAAGGAAAAATCTGAATTTTTCAACAACAATTACTTTGTTTCTATTCAACAGAAATTTTGAATCGCATCATACTATAGTGAAAGAGATGAAATCTTGAAAACCCACCTACAGAAAAAAAAAATTTCCCTTCGCGACAAACCTTGCCTCTACAACCAAAAAAATCCTTCCAGCAACCCACTTCGCTGCAACCTTGAGTTTTGACCAACAAATTCCTTCAATCCACTTCGCCATTATTGAAGAAGCTCTAGACCAAAGTTGAAAAGAACTAAAAAAAAGGTGAAAATGTTCAGTCGAATGAAATCCTTAAAGAGCAGTTTGAAGATATAAAAATGGTGAAACTTTTGTATAAATGAATAGCAAAGCAAAGGGAGATGGAGATCTTTTCTTATCATACAAATATTGCAATTTTTTCTTTGCGCATCTTCTTTTTTTGAAGCCTTGTTGCCCTCCGCGAAGCCAATCCCCAGGAAGGCTTGCTTGCCCTGGCCGTCCTCGATCTTGAGGATGCTCTCGACGGTGCTCTCATAGCGGGCCTTGCAGGAAATGATCCGAAGGCAACCCGACCAGATCTTGTAGATGGTGACCTCTGCGGACCACCAAATGGGTCTGCTCCAACGAGGCCTAATCGTCCTCCTCCTGCAGCTAGTTAAACGACATAGTTCTAATGTGGGTGATTTTCACTTTGGGGGGAAGAATGAAGAATGAGAAAGGAAAGGAGATTCAGGGGCAAGGCGAGGAGGAAGAAGGTATATCAGAGAGGGACAGAGCGACGTGGGTTTGTTGCGTAACATGAAGGTTCTGGATTTTAAAATTGACCCGACCCGACTCATTTGGGTCGGATCGGGTCGAGTTCGCGCCTTTATTTTACCGGGTCGGATCAAATCGGTTCTAAATTAGTGTTTTTTTGATCGGGTTGCAACCCTACTTCGGAGTGACTCACCAAGGGATAGCCTAAATTTTTGTGCGATCGTTGTCTTATTTCTGGACAATAGGTGGGTATGTATTGCTGATCACTGAATTATTTCTTGCTGAGAATGTTTTATTCAATTTATCCGCTTGTCTTTGACCTCTAATAGTGAAATTTTCATTTCTATAGAAGTAATGGAACGACAAAACCGATGCCAGACTATTTTGTATATACCAAAATCACTAGGCGATAAATGATTGAAAAACTTGTGCAAAAATTGGTCTAAGTTCGTAATTTTATTTACATATTCCCCACTCTTCCAATCCTCAAATAAACAAGAAACTTTACAACCTTCTGGTCTTGTCCATCTTCAATCCAAGCACGTTTAAATTCCTCAATCACAGCATCGCTCAAAAGCTCCACACCCTTCTCTCTTGTCGTTTGATTCACTGACCATGTTCTAATGTATGTAAAATAATTATCTAAATTCATCAGCCTATTGCTTGTAAACTGAAACAACCCCATGTGAACTACTCCTTCCACCGGCTCAAATGAAAAATAGATGCCCCTATACTTATCATCCACCAATTCTCGCGCAGGGTCCCAATAGGGGGCAGAAGCAATGTCATAAAAGGGTTGGAATACTGCATCGACTGAGTCATTAACTTCTGCCACTGTGTAGCACCATGCAGCTATGATGCCGTGTGGTTTTTTGAGTACCCATTTCACGTGATGGCAGAAGTTCGGGAGGTCAAACTAGTGGAGGGCCTGAGCAATTGTCACGACAACGATACTTGATTGAGGTGCAACATTTTGTTCAAGCTCGACTGCAGACATGGTGGGAGAGGTATGTATTAAGGCACATCAGCCAGCTTAAACAGAGCACGTAGAAGATGCTTCTTGGAGAAATAAGGAAACTACCATACCGTTGAGTGATAAACATCCTCACGATCAGCACAAATCTATAGAGACAATTTCGGATGGCAAGTCAGACTTGAGTACAGCTCACGGACTAAAATGACTCAATCACAGCATGAAGATCTCTGTCTAAAATCAAGGGAAAATATTCAAAGTGTCCTTTTATATCTCAGCACCTTCAATTAAATATTATAGTCCACGATACTCTCCTACTTTCCTCAGACTATAATGTGCTTCTGTCATAGTCTTTCTGTTTAAATACAGCTTGTAATCTTTGCTTGTTGTTCACGTTAAAAATATATACAAAGTGATATTTTGCTTCATTTCTCCATTTTCTTCTTGGTATCACAGCCAGTGTGAACAACAAGCTTTTTTTTTTTTTTTCTTCACTCTCAATGGCCTCTCTTTCTCACAATGTCAGCAATTTCATCACTCTCAAATTAAAACAAGACAATTATCCTCTATGGCGTGAACAAGCTCTGGCTCTTGCTGAAAGCCAAGACATGGTTGGTCATCTCACAGGAGAAACACCCAAACCGACCATGCCCATCACACCAGCCACATACAACTCTACAGATCAGTCCACAGATGCAATCACCGCGTGGTGAAAATCAGATCTACTTCTTCGCGGATGGCTTATTGGCACACTTGCAGAAGAAGCACTTGGCCTTGTTATTGGCCTAGACACAACCCAATCTGTCTGGGATGCTCTCAAAGAAGCATGTGCACAAGACTCACAGGAGAGAGAGTTTACTCTTCGTCAGCAAATGACTTATCTGTGCAAAGATGACAACACAACCATTGTTGAACATATTCGCAAATTCAAGGGCATCTGCGACAATCTAGCAGCCATAGGAAGCCCTATAACTGAAAAGATCAAAGTTTTTTCTCTCCTCACAAGTCTAGGACCAAAGTATGAGTCCTTCACCACAACCATGTTAAAGCCACCACGTCCAACATACACTGAATTGGTGTCCTTGCTGCAAGGTTATGAACAATGTCAAAACTGGTTCACTACTAATACATCCACTCACCAGTTGGCTTTTTATGGTCAAAAGCAGCGTTCCAAACAATATAATTCCACCAATCGAGGATCACAAAATCAATTCAACTCAAATGGTCATGGGTTCCAAGTGCACAATCAGAATTTCAACAACCAGGGACATGTCAACTCCCACAAACAGACGGGTCATGACAACAACAAAGGCTCTATGTCTCGGAGACCACCTCCTCCAGGACAACGACGAATGACACCAGCTGAACGTGAAATGTATCGCAATGATTCCTGTCAAATTTGCGATGTCACGGGTCACATTGCAAAGATCTGTTGGCACTTAACAAAAACAGCTCTCAAACAAGATGAAGTCCCACAGGCTCTGGCTGCTCTCACCCTTGACAACACTGTCTTTGATACTAAATGGACATCAGACACAGGTGCCTCAAATCACATGACAGGTAACACTAGTATGTTAAAAAATATACGTCCCTATCTTGGCACTGACTCTGTCTTGATTGGAGATGGTACATCACTAGCAATTAAATCTGTTGGTGATGCTACTCTTAACAATGGAACTCAAGTCCTACCCCTTAATAATGTTCTGCATGTTCCTCATCTAAAACGAAATTTATTATCTGTAAGCCAGCTTACTGATCACTATCCCTTGAATTGTGAATTTTCTAATACTGATTTCTGTATTAAGGAATGGGAGACAGGTCACAAGGTGTTGACAGGACGGCGCAAGGGTGATTTATATGTTCTTTCCAGCCCCCATGAATTACATTTTTCACATAGGTTCAAATTTGGTACTGCAGAAGTATGGCATCAGAGATTAGGACATCCTCAAGAATCCACTCTAAAGTTGATTCAGAACAAAGGATTAATTCATGTTCTAGGATCCAATAAGTTACAATCCATTTGTGATAGCTGTCAATTAGGCAAACTTAGTAAATTGTCATTTTCTTGTTCTAACAATTCTAGTGCTTCTATTTTCAATAAAATTCATTGTGATTTATGGGGCCCATCACCTGTTTTGTCTCTTGGCAAATATCGTTATTATGCTTGTTTAGTTGATGACTTGTCTCGGTATACTTGGCTTATTCCTCTAAAAACAAAATCTGAACTTGTTAATGCTTATTTGGCTTTTGAGCAATATGTAGCAAGACAGTTTGAAAAAAAAAATTAAAATCTTTCACTCTGATGGTGGAGGAGAATTCATTAATTCAAGGCTCAGCTCACACTTCCAATCACAGGGGATCATTCACCAAATTTCTTGCCCACACACTCCTGAACAAGTAGGTATGGTCGAACGTCGGCATAGAATAATTCGTGAACTAGGTATGGCAATGTTATTTTACAGTGGTGCTCCTTTATACTTATGGGTTGAAGCATTTACAACTGCTGTTTTTCTCCTTAACCGTTTACCTTCCACTGCCATTAATCTAGATACTCCTTATTTTAAATTGGATGGTGTGCATCCAAATTACTCTTTTTTATGGGTATTTGGATCTAAATGTTTTCCATATACTTGGGATACTAGGAAACACAAATTTGAACCCAAGATAGTACCATGTGTTTTTCTAGGATATAGTGATCATCACAAAGGATACAAATGTTTCCATCCATCTACAAAAAAAAATGTTTATTTCTCGACATGTAGTGTTTGATGAGACTAGTTTTCCTTTCAAAGAACCTTGAGGCCATAGTCCTGCAATTTCTTCTCATCAATGGATGAGTATTTTTGACTCATGGACTGTTCTACCTATTTCTCAAACTAATCCTTCTACTTTGTCTACAGATTCAATTGATTTACCCCTTCCATCTTCTGATTTGGCTCATCTTCATACACCAGCCCCTTAGCCTTGATGACTAACAGACCACTATCCTCCTCTCCATTTACCTCAGTAGTTTATGATAGTTCTCATTTTATTTCGACTAACTCTCCTCTATTTTCTTAGGCTTAGGTCACAAACATAACACCAATGTCACCTCTCACAGAGCACGTTGAGCCTCAAACTGAGCCATCTCATGAGCTACTCGAGCCCCCTGAATTACCTGATCTCCCTGAACTCCCACAAATAGATCACGTAGAGCCTCAAATTGAGGCATCTCATGAGCTACTTGAGCCCTCTGAATTACCTGACCTCCCTGAGACTCAAAATCAGCGAATGATGACTCGCTCTCAACATGGCATTCACAAACCAAATCCGAAATACGCTCTCATTGTTGATAGTCAAGATATTCCAAGGATACCTCATTCAGTGAAAGCTGCTCTCAATCATGATGGTTGGAGGGCAGCTATGCAAGAGGAAATGGATGCTCTTCATCATAACAACACTTGGCAGCTTGTTCCTCGCGACCCCACCATGCATGTTATTGGCTCGAAGTGGGTCCTCAAGCCAAAACTCAATCCAGATGGCTCTCTTGATCGACTCAAAGCTCATGTTGTTGCCAAGGGCTTTCATAAATTGGATGGCATCGACTACATTGACACATTCTCTCCTGTAATCAAGCAAGCACCTCGTGCTTGGTTTGACCGTTTCAGTGCTTTCCTTCTCAAAAATGGTTTCTTTTGCAGCCTAGCTGACCCTTATTTATTTATAATGCATTCTAATCATGGCACTTTAATTCTTTTATTATATGTTGATGATATGCTTCTTACAGGTTCCAACCCGCAGCTTCTCAATAATTTTATTCAGCTTTTACATTCTGAGTTTGTTATGAAGGACCTCGATTCTATCCATCACTTTCTTGGTATATAGATTGCAACCACATCTGCAGGGTTACATCTCTCACAAGCTCACTATGCACTCACCATTCTTGAGAAAACACAGATGATCGACTGCAAGCCCATGAGCACGCCTCTGGAGGCAAAAACTAAGGGTCTTGACAGTGATGTCCTACTTGATGATCCCAGCTTATATCGAGGGATCATTGGGGCACTACAATATCTAACACTCACTCGACCTGACATTTCATATAGTGTTAATGTTGTCTCCCAATTCATGCATGCACCCACTATTTCACATCTTAAAATGGTTCGACGGATCTTGCGATACATGAATGGCACTATTCATCTTGATCTTGATTTAACTTCTCACACTACACTTGATCTATGTGCTTTTTTTGATTTTGATTGGGCAGAATGTTCTACTACTCGCCGCTTAACGACTGGATACGTCACCTATCTTGGCCACAATCCCATCTCCTGGTGTGCAAAAAAAGCAAAACACAGTCTCTCGCTCCAGCATAGAGGCCGAATATAGAGTCATGGCTCATACTACTGCAGAAATTACATGGTTAACATTCATTCTCAAGAACCTTGGCATTCCTCAAACTCATCCTCCAGTGCTGTTCTGCGACAACATTAGTGCACTCCATCTAACAATCAACCCAATCTTCCATGCCCGCAGCAAACACATCGAGTCAGATTACCATTTTGTGCTTGAAAGGTTTGCACTCGGTCTCCTTGTTACTCGACATATCTCCACCACACAACAGGTGGCAGATCTCTTTACCAAACCTATGTCTAAAGCCTCCCTTGCTCAATTTCGAATCAAACTTCGCCTCCAGCCTTGGCCAAGTTTGCTAGAGGATATTAATGCACATTAGCTAGCTCAAACAGAGCACGTAGAAGATGCTTCTTGGAGAAATAAAGAAACTACCATACCGTTGAGTGATAAACATCCTCACGATCAGCACAAATCTAAAGAGACAATTTCGGATGGCAAGTCAGACTTGAGTAAGGAGGTTTTTAAACACTAAGAAGGTTCCTTTGATGACGTGGCAAAGGAATATTTTGCTCTGCTGGGGTTGCTTTGGAGTGTTTGAGTTATGGCTGCCGCCGAGCCCCCCTTGGGCTTGTCGACGTCGGGAAAGCGTCGATCTTTTGCGGAGATGGTCTCTCAGTCACTGGCCCCGCTGCCTGAAGTAGAAGTGCCGATCCGTGTGCCCAAGATCATAGATGGTATACCTTGTGTTCTCTTCACGAGAGAAGAGATAGAAAAATCTGCCCAATGTTTTCAGTTTTCGTTGGTGATGAAGTTTCTCCGTCAACGTCCTTCATTGGATGAGATTCGCACATTTATCAAGAATCGTGGGGATTAGAGAAGCAACCGGTTGTATCAAGTATGCGAAGGCCTCGGAATGTCTTTCTTCGATTTTCAATAGAAGCAGATTTTGTTAAAGCATTTTCCAGAGAGGCTTGTGAAGTTGAAGGGAAACCATATAGAATTTTTATGTGGAATACAGAATTCTCAGAGGAACACGAACCATCCATGGTTCCAGTATGGCTGGTCCTCCTTGGGCTTCCTCCGAATTTTTACCATGAGTCATTCTTGCGGAGTCTGGTGCTTTCGATTGGCAAATTCATAAGGAGGGATAATAGTACCCGGTGTGCTACCAGAACAGATGGAGCAAGGGTCTGTGTGGAGATGGATGCAGCGGTTGATCCAATATCGGGGTTTTGAATTGGTGACCCAAGGAAAACTGCCTGTAGATATCAGGAAATAGTTTATGAAACCTTGCCAGCTTATTGCATTCAATGCCATATGCAGGGTCATAATACCAAAACGTGTAAACAGGAGGGAGATACAAAGGAATCGGAGGGAAAAAAAATGGATGGAGGAAAGGTGCTGAAAAAATGGGTTCCCAAAGTCCTTGAAAAAAATCCTGAGGACAATATTGATGTGGAGAAAATAGATGCCATAGTTGCTAATGGTGATAACAGTGTTGACAATGTTGATATGGAGGAGGTAGAAAGGTGTTCGATTTTGGGGGACATGGAGGTTCCAAGAATTTTGGATGTGGAGAACAGAGATGAAAATGGAAAACAACCAAAGAGTGTTAATGAAGCTGATAACAGAGGTAGCCACAAGGATATTGTAGTATTCAATCAAGAAGAGTCAGAGGAAGATTTTCCTATCCAGCCCAGTTTGAAAGGAAAAGAAGTGGGGAGAACCTTGGTACTGGAAATGTGTGAAATGCAGGAAATAAGGGTGAATCTCGGTGCAGGAAATGCAATAAATAATGATGCACATCCGGTGCAGGATGAACAAACTGGGTAGGAGGGCGCGGACATGAAGCCTGACTCCCAGGTTGACCAATTTGAACCCGATCTAGTGAAGGTGGATGGTGGAGAAGAGTCTAGAAGACGTGGTGGACAGCAAATAAGGCAGGGGTACTCTGTATCAGAGGGTGAAGAGGAGGAATCGGATAATGCTCATTTACAAAAGGAGACAGATTCTCTCTCAGACACAGGAGTCCAGGTATGTCAGTCAGTGTATGTAGAGGAGTTGAAGCTAAGAAATTCCAAAAGGGCTAAAAGCAAGCCAGCACGTTTAAATCTATGATTAAGCCAATTTTATTTTGGAACCTAAGGGGCCTTGGGACCTCTAAAAGGCGGCTAAATAAGTTATTGTGCAGGTTTAGGCCAATGATTATTGCATTGGCAGAACCGTTTTTGAATGATAGTCATTTGAGTCGGCTAAAGGATAAATTCTGTATGGAGGGCAGTGTTTCAAATGGGGAATGTGGTGGGAAGATTTGGCTGTTATGGGCTGCTGGTATCAAAGTGACGGTGTTGAATTTTTGCTCTCAATCATTATCGATTAGATTGGGGAAGGATTATATCATCTCCTTTGTCTACGCAAAATGCCATCAGATGGAAAGAAGAAGTTTATGGGAGAAGCTACAGAGTATTAACCCAGGTAATGAACCTTGGATGGTTCTTGGGGATTTTAATATAATTCGAAAGGATGAGGAACGTAGGGGTGGAAGGCCAAGAGCTGCAGGGGCTATGGCTGAGTTTAATTCTTTTATTGATGATTCGGGATTGTTGGAGATGAATCATGAAGGCAATATGTACTCATGGTGCAATGGGCAGCAAGGACTTTCAAGAAGTTGGGTTCGGTTGGATAGGGTGATGTTTAACTCCCTTTTTCTACTAGGTTATCCTGGGGCATATATGAAGTATTTATCGCGAGAATCCTCGGACCATTCTCCAATGGTGGTATGGATGGAAAGGGATAACACAAAATATGGATTTTCGAGTTTTAAGTACCAAAAAATGTGGGAGACTCATTCGGAATTCCATAATTGGGTTCGTCAAGCTTGGGAAAAGCCAAGGGAAGGTCAAGGTATGGTGCGATTAGCTGGGAAGTTAAAAGAATTGAAACAAGGTCTAAAGGTGTGGAACAAAAAGGTATTTGGTTTTACTACTGAAAATATTAAAAGACTTGAGGAACGGGTGATGAGATTAGAAGAACATCTGCAAGCTGGTTTTAATGAGGACTCTGAACTTGACCTCCTAATTACTAATGTGGAGTTGGATACTTGGAGACAGAGGGAGGAGCTTCGTCTAGCCCAACAAGCTAAGCAACATTGGCTGGTTTCAGGTGAGGCAAATGCTTCCTTTTTCAAAGCTCACATATCCAGGCAATTTAAAGTAGTGCAGGAAATGAATTTAATTGATGGGCGATGCTTAAATAGTCCAGAGGAGGTTCATAATGGGGCAGTGGAATATTGTTCAGAGTTCTTGTTGTCGAAGAACTCCAATCCTTTACCAGACCTAGCTAGTTTGGCTATGCAGGTCGTTATGGACAGTGAAAATCAGAAGCTCATTGAGCTCCCTTTGATCCAAGATATTAAAGAGGCGATCGAGTCCATTCCATCGGATAGCAGTCCGGGACCGGATGGATTTGGAGCCAGCTTTTATAAATACTGTTGGGATATTTTTTCTGTGGAAGCAGTTCATGACTTCTTCCAAGGTTCCCCTTTGCCAAGAGCATTCGCGGCAACTTCGTTAGGTCTTATTCCGAAAGTTGAAAATCCCAAGAAGTTTGATAATTTCCGTCCTATAAGCCTGTGTTCTGTGTTTTATAAAATTTGTAGTAAAATTATGGTTCGTCGAATGGCCTCTTTGCTGCCACGGTTTATTTCCAAGGAACAAGGAGCATTCATCTCTGGACGGAGCATATTTGATAATATCAGCTTGACACAAGAGCTAACTCATAATTTACATAAGCCAATCCGGGGAGGTAATGTTATTATCAAAATCGATATGGCTAAGGCTTATGATAGTATTGAATGGGACTTCTTAATCCATGTTTTCAAGGCCTTTGGGTTTTCGAATAGAGCATGTGAGTTGATTAAAAATTTTATATCTTCTCCATGGTTCTCAGTTGTTATGAACGGTGTCTCTAAGGGTTTCTTTAAGGCTGGGCGGGGGCTGAGGCAGGGAGACCCAATCTCGCCTTATCTATTCATTGTGGTGGAAGAAATTTTGTCTAGGTTGCTGAAGGAAAAATTTGATCAAGGAATCATTGGAGGTTTCTATCAACCCCGGGGTACTCCAATAATTTCTCATCTCTTATATGCGGATGACATTGTCATTTTTGCCAATGGAAGTAAGTCATCCTTGAGGAATATCTCGGCAACATTAGAGATTTACGAAAAATGGTCAGGCCAATCTGTTAGTAAAGAAAAATCCTCCATTATCTTCTCGAAGCAATTCTCAGCTGCTAGAAGACGGGATAGTTTGCGAATTACGGGTTTCTCTGAAGGTTACTTGCCTTTTAAGTACTTGGGTGCTCCCATTATTTCAGGAAGGCTTAAAGCTAGTCATTTTGATGAGATGCTGTCAAAAATTAGAGATAGAATTGGTGGTTGGAAGGCCAATCTCTTATCAAGTGGCGCACGGGTCCTCTTGTTAAAGCATGTTCTGTATAGCATGCCTATTCACCTTTTCTCTATCTTGCAGGTCCCAAAATCAATCCTGAGCAAGATGAACAAGCTTTTTAGCAATTTCTTTTGGGGTCTTCATGAAGGAAAACCAAAGAAACATTGGAGGGCATGGGAGGTAGTTTGCAAACCAGAAAAAGAAGGTGGTATAGGGATGAGAAAGCTGGAGGATGTAAAAAAATCTATGCACATGAAGTTTGCTTGGAAAATGCTTACGGAAGATTCCTTATGGACTCGTTACTTCAAAGCAAGGTACGTAAAAAACTCTCCAATTTCTCTGGTTAATCCTTCACTGGGATCGAGTTTTTGGAAGTTGGTTATTGGCTGTATTCCATGTCATTAAACATGCTAGATGGAAAATAAAATCTGGTGATGCGTTCTTTTGGCATGATAAATGGCTGGAGAAGGGTGCTTTAAATGAACAATTGGAGACAGCAAGTATTTCAAACTTGAGATTGAAGGAATTAGTGGTGGAGGATCAATGGGACTATGAATCAATTAGTAGACTGGTGGGACCTGAACTTATGGAGGGGATAAGGAAAACGCTGAAGGGGAAGGGATCTGGGGCCGATACTCTTATTTGGATGCCTAATGCGGATGGAAAGTTTAGCACTAAGAGTGCATGGGAGGTGATTCGGGTAAAAATGCCTAGAATATTGTGGGCTGATTGGGTATGGCATTCTTGCCTCCCCAAATTTATGGCGGTAACTATGTGGAAGGGACTTAATAATGCTTTGAGTGTGGATGATAGGATCAGAAAGGTGGGTATTCAGGTGGTCTCAAAATGCAATTGCTGTAAAAATGGAGAGTATGAGAATCAGAGTCATGTGTTAGCAGAAGGTGAGTTTGCGAGAAATATTTGGAAGATGTGTGCGCATCAGGTTGGCATGACAATGAGGGATGGATGGTCTTGGCGGGAAGTTGTTGCTAATTGGTACAATAGAGCAAAAAAGTCGAATACAAGGGGGAAGTTGATGGGCTTATTACCTTCCATTATTACATGGAGGTTGTGGATTAGGAGATGTAAAGCAAGGATAGAAGGGATTGAAGAATCTGTTGAACAAGTGTGGAGGAGCATAAAATTTTGGGTGACGAAGATTGGAGAAAAACTTAAGAGAGGAAATGCATTTTCGGGACGAGATGAGGTGATTCTAAAGAGGTGGAATATTCCTTCGACGCTTGGAAAACAGAAAACTATGAAGCTAGTTCGATGGTGCCGACCAAATGTAGGACGGTATAAACTAAACTCAGATGGCAGTAGCAGAGGAAACCCAGGTGCAGCAGGGGCAGGGGGTCTCATTCGGGATTCTAATGGGAAGATGGTAACAGCTTATGTGATATCTTTAGATCAAGGCACTAGCTCCTTTGCAAAATTTATGGGTGTTTTTCATGGCCTCAAAATAGCAAAAGAATTGGGTTTGAATAATTTAGATCTGGAACTTGACTCCATTACTATTGTGAAATGGCTGCGTAAATCAGTATGTGGACTATGGTATGTTGAAGATTATTGGGAGGAGCTGCAACAGATGATGAATGGAATATTTTAAACATATCACATATGTATCGAGAAGGGAATGGCCCAGCAGACATGTTGGCAAGAATGGCTTCAGAGGGCTGTAATTCAAAGTGGACTTCATTTGCAGAGCTGCCTTGGAAATTACGGGGTCTTTTAAAAACAGATAAGCTTGGTTTTCCTCATATCCAGTATTCCTAATCTATATATGGATGCGGAAAAGTCTTGGCCCTTTTGATGCTGTAGAATTCACTATCGTCTGTTTTCTTTTTGGCTTGTTTTTAGTTTTGGCTGGTATTTCAATGCTTATTTTATATTTCCATGGAAAGTTTTGTAATCACGGTTTTCCTCCGCCATATGTGAGGATTTATCAATACAGACGGAAGGTCCGCCCTCCTTTATAAAAAAGAAAAGTCAGACTTGAGTACAGCTCACGGACTAAAATGACTCAATCACAGCATGAAGATCTCTGTCTAAAATCAAGGGAAAATATTCAGAGTGTCCTTTTATATCTCAGCACCTTCAATTAAATATTATAGTCCACGATACTCTCCCACTTTCCTCACTGTATAATGACCTTCTGTCATAGCCTTTCTGTTTAAATACTGCTTGTAATCCTTGCTTGTTGTTCACGTAAAAAATATATACAAAGTGATATTTTGCTTCATTTCTCCATTTTCTTCTGTATGCTGGTATCTTACATTGGGTAGCTTTGGTGCTAAATTCAACTGCTTTGTGCTTGTGTCTGTCGCAATGACATTGCTATAGATCCCAGCCAGCTGAAAAAGAAAATGAATTATACAAAGAAGAAAACTTTCTATGAAGTGCTCAAAGCTGGTAACATTTTAAATAATTTTACTCACAGATAGAGTAGCCTGGCCGCTTCCGGTGCCGACGTCCCATGCAAGGTGTTTGCAGGGTGTCTTGCTAGCAATGAATCCAAACAATTCAGAAGGGTAGGTGGGTCGACCCTCTGCGTACTCCTCTGCCTGCTTAATGAACAATTCTGCCGTCTCTCTTTCTCACCACCAAGTTTTTATGTTTCATCTATTCAACCCTGGCCACTGTTTATGTAGAAAAATTTGGGAGGAGCTCCCCCTTCCCCTCTCCCGGGTCTCCTCCCAAAAAAGACACGTATGAGAAATATAAGTTTGACGGCCAACACTTGTCATATCTGACCGGGGCTAACTGGGGCGGGGAAGCATCACAAAGGGAATTCCTATTCGACAATGCCACTCACCTTTTTTCTGAAATTTCATGAGGCAACACTCGTGGCGTTACAGCAGAGCTACATGGCAATGGCGGAGCATCACAGGGAGTTCGTAAGAATCCCAACACTTGTTGTACGTACGCATCTGCCATTTTCATGTAGCCCTGCTATAAATTATAGGATAAAGTCACGTGAATCGAAGCCTTACCTCCATTTGAGGACGTAATCTCCATGATGTTGATCTTCTCTCTATCTGATCAGTGATAAATGGGTAATTATGTTGTTATTAATGGGTAATTATGTTGTTATTAATACTCTTAGTATACTGGGTTAAGTAAGCTTTATTTGTTAAAAAAGGTATTAATCAAACAATGTATGTTAGTTGGGATGTGAAATGATTGTTGGCCCCTTAAGAGAATGGACTTGGGCTCAGGTTATTGGATTTAAATAAATATAAGTTAACTATGGGTGTATATTGCAGGATTAAGGCTCGCGTAAGCTGACCCAAGAAGAGAGTAAGGAAGGCTTCGGGACAGAATTCTCGAGAAGCAAGAGAGAGAAGAAGAGAAGAGAAAAGATTACGAGAAAAGGCATGGAAGGGAAAACATCAGTGGCAAGGAGAGAGAGTGAAGGCGGGGACTTGCGTATAAAAGGGCAAGTTGATGCTAGAGAGAAAGGGGCAGTTAGGATAAAAAGTTGATTGATTTCTGTGTTTACATTTGAGAAAAAAGAAACTTTTGGGAGTTTTTAGGGTTTTTCATTTTGGCGAATTACTATGTTACTGATAGTGAAGTTAGGCTAATTCTGAAGCTTGGGTTGCGGTAAAAACTTTCATTTGTTTTCTATACTTTCTGGATTTCTGTAGTTGTTGATCTATATGCTTTACTTTACCGAAAACCAAATTCTGGAAATGGGAGTTTGATGGATTCTTTTGTTCTTGTTCTGTCGTCAACATAAAGCACAGCAGAACCTTGAATCAATCAAGGTTTCTTTCAGCCGAGTGTTAAAGTAAATTTAGTTGATGTTTTAGTGAGGAATTTTTCAAAGTATTGGTATATTAACTCTGAGCTTATATTCTTTAAATTTGATTTTGTTAATGCCTTGATTGGGTTAATAAAGGATGAGTAGTACCCAGAAATCTTTGTAAAATGTGGAGTCAGAGAAAGTCCTAACCTGCAACTCAGGTGTTTATTAAATTGTTTTTGTTAATTCTGTAGTTTTCAAACATCAAATTGAATTTTTGATTGTAACTTGGTGAAGTTGAAATTACGGTTATTAATACTATGAATACTTAATTTCTTGAGTTTTAAGTCTTCATGGTTTAATCCATCTTTCCAAAAATTCCAAACCCGAGATCCTCCAAGCTCGCTCAACCATACATTTCAATGGCAATAAATCCTTCATTGTAAATAAGCAATCTCTTGGTTCACCATCTGTTTTCATACAATAGATACTTTTCACTTGATTGTTCATCCAACTTCTTTTCAAATCTTGATTCCTAAATTTTTACTAAATTAAATTGCTCGAGTCCCTTTTGTCTCTGAGGAGATGACCTTCGGTGCTACCTTTTATTACAACCGATCCACTTCTACGCTTGGGAGTGATAATTTGGAAGCCATCAATCAGCTCTTTAACATTTTATTGAATCTAGAGACATAACTACTTCTAATGTCCTTTTCACTTAAAATTTTAACCAAGAAATTGGGCGGGGGAACGATTTGGGAAAATGTGGGGGTTCTGTTCTGATGGATATGGTTTATGAGCCATTGTACTCATAATTTATACATCATATACTATACTTGACTTTTTATTTTTTATTTTTTGTTTTATTCTTGTTAAACTAAAAGATTTCTTCTATTCATCATCTATAAATTGCACATTTGGTAAGAAAAAAATATATAAAAATATATATAGTGTGTGGTGTAGAAATGAGGAATGGAATTTTTTATGATTTATATATTTTGTATCCCCTTTGTTTGACAACAATGGAAATTATAGAGAAAAAAAAATTTACAATACTTCTGAAACTTTATGTTGGTTTTATATTGAACGAAGCTTGCTTAGAGGAAAAAAAAAATGGAAATTATAGAGAATGGAGGTTTTGACGTCGGATTTTAAGTTTTTAACTACGAGATGATGACACGCGATAGTTAATTCACAAGGTCATGTGTCGACGTGTTATACACATGTGGCATTACATACATGAGTATAAATTTTTCAAGAATTAACGTGGACTTACTTGCAGGTGACAGGCTGACAGCAGCTTCGTGAAAAGGATTAAAAAAAAAAAAAAATCTAAGAATATATGAACACAAGGATTTATCTGATAACGGTCTCAATTAAAAACAGGAAGCTAGCAAATGGAAAAAATTGAAATAGCCTTTTGATAAAAAGAATATGGTCCAGGACACTATAATTATGTAGGTATATTTTAAAATGAATAATGCTAAATGCAATTATATATATATATATAGGATATTAACGTCGTGTTTCGTACGTCTTTGGATCTGGTTTTAGCAACTTAGGTTTTCATAACTTGGGCCTACAAAAGATAGGAAAGAAGGCAACTGAGAGAGGGCGGCTTGGGGTTGAGGAGCCTCCGATGCTAAAGTCAGTAAATTCTTTTGGAAGTTTGTAAATAATTGAGAGAGTCTAGTGATCAGAGAGAGTTTTCTCGTACTTGAGACTTGCTATTTATACCATAAGTTTGGGAGGATAGATCGTGTCTGCCTTCATGGAGTCTATGTCCTTCGTACTAGGGGTGCTACCTGCATGGTGTGGGGCGGTGTAGTGGTGCCATTAATGTGGAGTGGTTCTCCGATTTCCCTCACTCCACTTGCGTCCTTGTGGTCCATTGATGCCCCTCCTATCAGAGAATCGAGGGTCCACATACATTACGCCCACTACACAGATAAGCCTCAAGAGCTGTACACTATTCGAGGGTTCTCCAGGTCAACGAGTCTCATCCCCTGCAGCATGTTCCTTCATGTAGATTGCGTCTAGAGGAGTCTACCCATGAGATGGGTTGGAGACTCTACTTGTTCTGGACTGGGCCTTTGGTTCTTATTCCCTTAGTTGCCATTTTTAGGCCCGTTGAGAGAGATGGGGGAAAATCCCCTTATATAGGATTTGCAAACTTCACACACTTATTTGAAAAATGCAAGGTTCGCTATTAAAAATTAATTTTTTTATATGAGTCTCAAATTTATCAATTTTTTTTAAAATGAATGCGCGCGACTTACCTGTAAATTTAATTTCTCAATTAGAATTAGAAAAAAAGGGGTTAGACTTGTTCGTTGAAGTTGAGTTATGGAAAATACTACTTTGACACCTTATTTTGATACATTATAATTTTTAATTTTTTTACTCAATAATTAAGGAAGTAACTATTAATATATTGATATTTTTTTTCTATTTTTTAAAAATATTTTAAAATAATAAAAAAATATAAAAAAAAAATTAGAAAAAAACTAAGAAGATGAATTTGTGCTAAGCACGCCCAGCACTGCTCTTGAGTTATTTCATGCACATCGCCATTAATGTTTTAGGCTTATCGCCGAAAAGATATATATAAAAATCAAGAATGAGATTATTCAGACACCAATAATATATCTCTGCATGTATTATCCAAAATCAGAAACGAAGTATGAATATTGAATAGAGTTCATTTGCTTGTAATATGATATGAAATGTTCAGCCTCTATCTTATTGACGCGTCAAAATCTGACATGTGGGATAAATTTAAAAAGAAAATATTCTAGTCATAAATAGATTATACAAAAATAATCAAATAAATTATTGTGACATAATGTGGTTCGTTAGATTATAAAATTATTTTATTGTAAAATAGATCTAACGGACTACATGAAATCATGCACGTCAGTTTATGGAATTATTTTTATATAATAATCTCTTTATAACTATAACAGTAATCAATTTAAAAATTTGAATTATTAATGTTTTTCAATCTAACATATTTAGAGCAACTCAATGGATTAGACAAAGGTGAAAAAAAATGCTTGTTGGGAGCTAGGTGTAGGAATACCGTGTGCATTGGATTATGCAAAGTGTATGAACAGTTAATTTATGCTACAATAAATGCAAAACAAAAGTCATCTTTGCTCTTTGCTGTAGATGAACCAAATCTTAAAATAAGATTACTTTTGTTCTACGCTTTGCATTGCATTTCTTTTCTTGGTAGAATATTATTAACCATATATGTATTTAATTAGAATATATATGATTACTAATTAATATATAATTGGTAGAATGATAAAATATGATAAAAATATATTTAAAAAATTAAATTAAATTAATATTATTATTATATAATAAATAAATAGATAATTCAATGTGGGGATTGGATGAGAATAGAATAGACAAATGTAAATTTATATCATATTAACTAAAACTTGAGTTTGACTTTGGTTATTCCAATGAGAGTGCTCAATGTGGAGGATATTTCTTTCATGCAAATTTTCCGATTAATTTTTCTATTAACTATTTGCCGAGAATACAAAATCTCTTATGTATATATAGTTGGCAAGGAATCCATATTCCTTCAATGAATATTATTATTTAAAATCGATGTTTTTCTATTCACTATCCCCAAAAATACAAAATCTCTTATGCATATATAGTTGTCCAAAAGAATCAACGTTCCTATAATGAATATGGGCTCAAATCGATTGATTTATCGTGTATCAATGTTTAACTCGATTGTTGCATGCATGAAACTGGGTGGCAATTTGTGCTTGAGGTCGGGCTATGTCAAGTTATGGACATTCGAATATATAGATCAATCCGAACCCTACCCATTAAGCTAAAGGTGTCAAAATTTCAAATCTCAACCAAAACGGATCATGTTGTGTTACTCGTTTTGACCCGTTTAATAATTAGTTAGAAATAAATCAACACGACACAATAAATTTCAACCCATTTTATGTAAATATGTTGAACTAACGCGCATAACTCACTTGACATAATTAATATAATTTTACATAAAAGTTAAAATTTATATTTATTAGTAGTCATAATATCTAAAAAAACCAATAAGACTACATGAATAACAAAAAATATCAATATTTTAAAAATTTTAACCTATAATAAAACTAATATTACAAAACCATACAACAACAAATATGAGTATAGGTTTAGAATTACAATCCAACAAAAATATAAGCATATTGAAAAATGTCAATATTACAACATAATAATAATAAAATTGTAATTTTAAAATAAAATCTTAACGAGTTATTACAGGTTGATTTCGGGTTAATTAGGTTGATCCGTTATTGATTCGTTTATTAAATGTGTGATCTTAACATATCAATCCGTTTTGATCCAAATTCATTTATATCAAACTCCAATCCATTAATTTCGTATCATGTTTGTATTGATTTCATGATTCATGTCACACTGCAACCCTACGTGAAGCAAGAATGGCATAATATATTGTCAACTTTTTCAGGAAAGAGATAGCCTCGACTTTTAGTACTTGAATTATTCGAAGCGCGCACTTTTGCAATAGTATACGTGCTAGCTTGAAACCGCAATAAACTCCCACATGAACGACAGTAATAATATTTGTATCGCAAAAAAAGTGTAATATATACCAAACTTGCTGTGTTAACAAAGATTTTTTTTTTTTTTAATGTCTGTCACACACATATACACATATATATTAATATATATAGTTCTTATTGTATCTAAATGTATGGCTATATATAAGTAACACCAACGTCCTTGATCGATAAAGATGAAGGATTAACCAATAGTATTTTATACAACTTCCACAATTTATAACCTCTACAAAAGATTGTACGAATAATATTAAAATGTCATAATTTGACGTAATAACTACTCACTTATCGAGAGTCAATTGAGATTCTCTCTAATTGTATTTAGCGGTTCAATGTAGAGGTAAATATTTACTGCTTTTACAGAGTCGATCACTTCTCAGCCTAGCTATTATAAAGTTGATCACTTCACATGACTACCGTTCACGTAACAATAGTTCAAAGATAAAAAAAAAACAACAGCGAACGGCCTGTTTAATTGGG